>JBBPRQ010000252.1:0-43017 GCA_038093095.1 Boletus insuetus
TTAGGTGCCACAGACACTGGAGGCGCATGTGCCTGGAGATGAAAGCATACGCACCTGGGAAGCCCATTTTGAGCTCTGGCTGGTGGTCTGGACATGGAAGCTGTTCGTTCCATGTCTACTGCTGTAGGTGTGCCATTGGGAACGGAAAGGGAAATAAGCGCAGTTGGTTGACGTTCTGCTCTGATGTCGAGTCTGTGGTGCCTGGTCTCTGGACGAAACAAATCCTCTGCAAACACGATTCGAAACACACTATGATACAAGCGATGTATTCGTACTGTCAATGTCATGTTTCGCTTGACCAACGTTGTACCTGTATGGTACGCCTAGCCGGCTTGCTGTTGCAGTAGACGTGACCATCTTTGGACTCAAGGTCAGGAGTGGCTAAGATGGGGATGCTGGGCCGTCCTCAATAGGAAGGTGCTGTGGTTCACACGGAGTCTTGACCTCTATCTTTGAGCTTCATATTCTTGACTTTTTTTTCCATTGTCACAAAGGGACACCCGTAAAAGTCGATGGCACCAGTGGGAAATTGGTTCCAGCTTGATACCGTGACGTTGATAGGGTCGCGAGTATAAGCGAGGCGCTGAGAAAGCAACAAGCAAACGTCCAAATCTGTCCTCAAGTAAAGTACCAAATTAGGACCTTAGCTTCATTGCTAACCACATACGGTAGGTTCAATGGGAGACGTCAACATGCGAGCGTTGCGGTGCGTATAAAGACACATTGGCA
The DNA here is from genome assembly GCA_038093095.1 of Boletus insuetus. NCBI lineage: Eukaryota > Fungi > Basidiomycota > Agaricomycetes > Boletales > Boletaceae > Boletus > Boletus insuetus. The sequence goes on from JBBPRQ010000252.1 coordinate 730, forward strand.
CCTCCAAAGTGACTCAGCCAAGCTACCTGTACGCGAGCTCTTATTGTTCTGCACTCTTATTCCCTTGCTCGTCTCAACTTTCTTGGGCACTCGAGAACAATAAACCACATCCTAAAATCGACATGTACGCCGCCAAATTCACAGTGTTCTACGTCATCGCTGCCCTGGCTGCTTTGGGTGGGTCGTCTATCGCGTCCTCGAAAATAACATTTTCTAACGGATGTTAAATTCTAGCTTCTGCATCACCTGTTCCCGTTGCTGGCCCTGAGGCTGAAGCACGGGCAGTACACGTTGCAGGCATGGATGTCGTCGTTGTGAGTCATTTCCACGCTTGCATGATCACGACCCAAATTGACTGGCGATATGAAGCGTGAGCCTCTTCCTATGGCAGGCGAAAACATCAAGCCACGAATATGCAGAAGATTCGAATCCTGCTACTGATCAGCTGCATCTATCTTCACGATTGGATTTCTTTCCTCTTTTCTCGATCTATGGTTTCGAGACTCGTTCGGCTTACCGTTTTCGGCGATAACAGTGTCGTTTCATGGTTCACTTTTTTTTTTTTTTACGACTTGACTGGTTCGCGTTCGTCCTCCATAGTAATGAGCGATGCTCATTTCTTTTTCCTTACATCTTTGTTCTGGCTGTATCATTGGATGATAGATTATGTATCATTATTCGTTAGCTGCTATGGCTGTTGTACCTTTCGAAGCATAGCTTCGCTACATAAATGGGACAGAAGTTGACAAAAAAAAGGCTCGCAGTGGTTTTTAAATGTGTGTCAAGGACGATTTCAACTTGAGGTAGAGCTTTCGTGCTTGTTTACGGAATGTGATTGGTTGCGGAAATGAACGGAGACAAAGCAAGTAACTGAACAGTTATGACTAGTGAGTTGAACGACGATCAAGTATGCAAATGATCGGTGTCGAGAAGAATTTCTCTGATCACTTGCCTGTCGTGTGTGCTTCGTCATGGCGATATTCCTCGAGCTGTGGTGGGTGACGGGATCAACTGCCTGCTTTCGAAGAACGCACGGATTCGTGATAGGTGGAATGCGAGCCAGCTTGTTTCGAGTGTCTACACGGTCTGGGCTGGAAGTCGAGTCAGATGCTATAGGCAAACAGATGGAACGGGAACTCAGCGTATGCGAACAAGCCAGAGTCTCGAATGACACTAGGCAGTCTTGTCCAGCCCTGGATCCAGATGAGGATATGGGCCTGACACAGAAAGCTGGCACGGTTATCTCCCAGGCACGTGTCCTTTTCTGGATCCTCCTTTAGATCTGGGTCCATGGCAAGACTCTCGAAGGTGGTTAAGAAAGGAGAGTACGACCAATGACACTGGCCTGAAATGATCGTGTGTACTTCAAGTATGGTATTGGGTGCAGCGTTCGCCATCAGCAACGGGAGGGTTTGGGTACATGTCCTGCATTCGCCACTGATCAGATCCAATTTGTTCCACTGCCGAAGCGGGACCAACTTCGTTCTCACCGGAGCTTCAAGTTGCGCGAGCAACCATGTAGTGCATGAAGCAAGGTTCCGCATGATATCTTCCTGGTTACGCCGAATGTCGCGACGAATCGGAATAATGCAGAGTGAGTTGGAGGATTACGAAATACAAGTCTCCTGCCGGGTGTCACTGGTGATGTTGTGAGAGAATCTCTCTGCACAGGACAGTGTCGGTGCCCTGGCGCGGTCATTTGTCGTATTGCCTCGAGCCGCAGTGTGCAGCCGAACACGCTGTCTCTGGCATGCACGGAGATGACGTCAGCATGGACCGAGCGCGTCCCCGTCTCTCTGTTCAAGAGCTCGTCGTGCACTGTCGCTGTGAGTGCGAGTCCAGGGCAGGGCTGACAATCCGATGGGCCAGTGCGGCATTAACGATGGGTCGAGTTCAGGGGGAGCGAAGGAGCGGTATCGCTGGGGGAGGGGTGATCGGGGTCTCTGATAGGGGGCCATTTTTTTGGCTCGAGTCGCACGGGCAAGTTGCACCTTGTCCTTTCCCTACAGCCTCTGGCTACAAGGACTTCCTTTGGATCCCCAGTTCGCCACACACAGCGACGGGCACAGTTTTTCATAGACAGAAAAACAGAAAAAAAACAGCTCACGTTCAACTTTGTTCTCCGCCTGCTGGCAGGTCACGTTCGACGACCACCGCACGCGACAAATCGACTTGTTTTTTCTAAATATCTGTCCATCGAAATTCGTACGTCTCCCTTACTTGTCCCAGTACACTCCCTCACAATCCTGGTCTTTCATCCCCCTCTTGATCATTCCATTTCCCACTACTCAAGAATGAGCAAAGCCTCGACTGCATCAGCAAAGACTACAGCGCAGCTCCCATCGCAATCAGCTTGGGCAAAGGGCCCCCCGCTAAATAGCAACTCTTCAGCCCCCTCGCCGCGTTCTCAGTCTCCTGCTTTTCCCCATGCTCCATCGCCGATAACCATTTCTCACTCCCGCCGTCCAAGTGCGTTAGGCCAGGGCGTACCAATAAAAGAGGGCGTCAGTGTCCCTCGAAGTAATGTGGGCTCTGTCAGACAAGGCACAGGTACGCCATATCTGCTCCTTCTTCTCATTTTCATCCTCATCTTTCTCTTCAGGTTCCGCCGTCACTTTTGGCTCCATAGACGATGTCTCTCCTCCCTTGTCATCTTCACCTGCAGCCATACCTGTGGTCAAAACCGAAAGCGTAAAGTCCTTCGGGTCCGTACCCGCTACCCCATCTACCCATGTTAATGGTAAACCTCCCGCTTCTGTTGCGACCATCGGGTCTTCGAAGCTCCCTGCTCGGCCCACCGCCTCGTCCACCTCAACTTTTTCAAACGTGACGTCGCCATCTCCCATGCTCGCCACGTCTTTGTCAATGACTTCAACGACTCTTGCTCCCACAAAACCCGCACTTGGCAAAGCCGACATTGCTAAGCTATTCCAGGGTTCTTCTGCACCTTCACAATCGTCATCAGACACTTCCTCTCCTTCAACTCGTCCGTCTAATTTACCTCTGCATCATCAACCCTCTTCTTCTGGACAGCACGCCCCGCAACCTCCCGCGCAGCCTTCCCAACTAGGCGCGCACCAATATGCGCCATACGTACCCGGGATGCGACCACAGCAGGGCGCTGGCGGCCCGCGCTCACCGGCCTTCCCTCGCGCCGTGCCTAATGGCACTGGTGCACCTCCTCGTCCCATGGCGGGCCCTGGTGGACCTGGTGGCCCTCCAATTCCCGCTAGTCCGCGACTTGCTCCACATCCTCCACATCAACATCCACATCCACACCAACCTCCCTCCACAGGAGTTCCTGCTCAACAGGTCCAACCTCTGCCTTGGGCGCCTTATTACGTATGTATTTTCTTACTATATTCTGGCAAATCATCTCTTTCCTAAATCTGCATATGATTAGTATACAGTAGATGCTTATGGTCAACCCTCTTGGTTCTATCCTCACCACATGCACCAACAACCCCACCCTCCACATACGCCCCATCCACCTGCGCCGACCACACAGGGTCCACCCCACCCCGCCATGTCCCTCTCACCTCGAAATCCGCCTCCAGCTTTACCACCTGGTACCCCTACCATGACCCATGCTGTTCCGCACCCACCGCATACACCTCAACCGCCGTCCGCACACACCCACCAACCTTCAAGTAGTATCAGTATTTCATCGCCTCCTCCCACTCCATCAACCACGACTTCTTCCTCTGCTCGTGTCCTCAACACTAATGCCTCCACGTTCGTTCCTACCTCACGTGCACCTAAAGCAATCGTGATAAAGAATGAGGATGGTACGGAGCTTAATTTAGAGGCGCTCAAGAAACACAGTCCACAACCACCAACCGTACCGATCCCGCCGCCATCACCGGTCACAACCAGTCGCCGCACTGCGTCGGTTAGAATCGAGAGCGAGGAGTCAAAAAAAAGGAGGGAAGAGCAGGCACGTTTAGAGCAGGAGAAGAAGGACGCTGAGGAACGGGCAAAGAAAGAGGGAGAAGAAAGAAAACGAAAGGAAGAGGAGGCTAAGCGAAAAGAGGAGGAAGCCGCCAAGCGAAAAGAGGAAGAGGAGAAGAGAGAGCAAGAACGCATACGTAAGGAAGAGGAGCAAAAGGAACGACTACGGCTTGAGGAAGAGAGGAAACGCGTGGAGGAGGAAGCCAGGCTTGAAGAGCAGCGGAAGAAGGCTGAGAAGGAGAAGGAGGAGAAGGAACGCGCTGAACAGGAAGCCGAGGAACGGCGACAGCAAGAGACTCTCGAGCGCGAGGCAACCCAGTTAGAGGCAGACGAAGCTCAGGACGTTGTCGAGTCTCCTGAAGATTCCAAAGAACCTGAGGAAGGAGAGGTCATTGAAAACGGGGAAATCGCGGAAACCCATGTCAACGGTGAAATTACCAACAAGCCGTCAAAGGCTCAGAAAGAGGTTTTGCGGATAGATACGTCGTCCATGCCACCGCCTCTAGAGATCCCAAGACGACGCCCTGGTCCTCTTGACATCAATGCGGCAAAGAAGGACATGTCTACTCCTCCTCTCTCTGCGTTGGCGACGGCAAGAAACATTGAAAGACTTCAAGACATTGAGTATCCCGAAGGTGTTAGAAGCCCCAGAGAAGACCTTAACAAGGACGCAAAGGACGGCAAATTTAGGTACTGCACACGTCCATATTCTTCTTTTATGATTTGTTTACCTTCCTGCAGGTACGACCGCGAGTTCCTTATGCAGTTTATGCAACTCTGCAAGGAGAAGCCCCCTCACCTCCCGCCACTGGACATCCTGGGTATCGAACCCGTGGATCAGTCAACATTTAGCACCATGACTCGTACTTCTTCGGGACGCCACCGCCCGCCATCTGGTGCGATGGCCCAGACCGCTCGCCCAAGTTCAGTCGGCCTCGGCATCACTAGCGGCTTCAGCGCCAAGCCAGGCACTGCGCCTAGTCCTTTCGCTATGGGCCAGTTCTCCACCCCGACGAGCAAGCTCACGAGTGAGGAACGCTATCTCCTCGCGACTGGTGCGCGCTCTGCCTCGGTCAGCGGTGGTCCTGCTGCTTTCCAGATTGGTCGCCCCCCTATGGCGCGGACAGCCTCTCAGGGTGGTCCAGGCGCACATCCTATGGGCAGCAATCGTGTTCGAAGTAAGCGTGGTGATAGGCGCACGGATGCGAATAAGGTTACTCAACTAGGACCTCTCGAGGGCTTTGGTGCTTCAGGTGCTGTACCTGTTCTTGGGGTTGCCTTTGAGCATGTTGCTCCCCTCGAGATATCTGCCAACCGTTGGGTCGCCGCAAGCACTGTTCGCAAGCCGGGTGTTATCGACATCGATTCTCCCGAACTTGTGGATCGCAAAGTCAGGGCCAACCTCAACAGACTTACCATGGAAAAGTTCGACTCCATCTCCGACCAGATCATCTCCTGGGCGAACAAGAGCGAGAACGAAAAGGATGGTCGGACGCTCATCCAGGTCATCAGGCTTGTGTTCGAGAAGGCCACCGATGAGGCCGCTTGGAGCGAGATGTATGCGCGCCTCTGCCGGAAGATGATGGAGACGATCAGTCCCGAAGTTCAGGACGATGGTATCAGGAACGCGGAAGGCAAGCCTATTGCTGGCGGTCAGCTCTTCAGAAAGTATCTCCTCAATCGTTGTCAGGAAGACTTTGAACGCGGTTGGGTCGCAAAGGAGGCGACGGCTGCAGCCGCTGCGGCCAAGGCCTCCGAGGACCAAGCTCTCAAAGCAGCCAGCGAGAAGAAAGGCGGCGATGAAAGCGAGCTCTATTCGGACGAGTATTACGCTGCCCAAAAGGCAAAACGTCAAGGTCTCGGTCTCATCAAGTTCATTGGTGAACTCTTCAAGCTTCAGATGCTCACAGAGCGTATCATGCACGAGTGTGTCAAGAAGCTCCTGGGCAATGTTGAGAATCCTGAAGAGGAAGAGATCGAGAGTTTGTGCCAGTTGCTGAAAACAGTCGGCCAGCTACTTGACGTCCCCAAGGCAAGAGCACACATGGACGTGTACTTTACGCGAATGAAGGAGCTTTGCAAGAGCCTTAACGTCAGCCCACGCATGCAGTTCATGCTTCAGGTAATGACTGACTTGCGTGTGTTGGTTGCGCTCTTGCTCATCTACTTCTCACAATAGGATGTGATTGAGCTTCGTGATCGGAAGTGGGTGGCTCGTAGTGCTGTCATCGCGCCTACGACTATATCAGCCGTCCATGAAGCTGTATGTATTTGGGATCCGAATTTCTCGTGACAAGTGACTAAACTAGATCTAGGCTGCGAAGGAGAAGGCAGCCGCAGCCGCAGAGGCCCAGCAACGCCAATTCAGCATGTCTAGAGGTGGATCAAGACGTGGTGGTGATCGGAACGTGGAGTCCGGACCTGACGGTTGGACTACGGCTGGAGGTTCAGTATCTCGACCACAACCCAAGGCAGGCGACTTGTCACAGTTTGGTAAGATCAGCAAGGCCGCACCGATGGTTATGGGTCCCAGCAGCGTCTTTACCAAGAAGGATAGCAAGCGCGATTCGTTATCTCGGACGAGCTCGAGCTCCAATATGTTCTCCATGCTCAGCCAAAATCCTGAACTGGCAGTTGATACCACTGCTAAATCCAGCCGACCACCTAGCCGGAAGCCCTCAGTAGACCTTGGCCAGGGTGGCGCGCCAGAACCTCCCCAGCGGAAGAAGCTGCAGCTTTTGCCCCGCACTAAGCCCACTCCCGCTGAGGAAACCCCCACTCCCGCCTCTGAGGATGAGCCCGATGCACCCGTGCAGATGTCGGAAGCCGATGCGAAGAAGAAGATTGATGAAGATGTCAAGGAATTCTTCGCTGTCCGGAGTATGGAGGAAGCAGATGTCTACTTCACGAACCTTCCCGAGGATTACCGCTTCCACCTTGTCGACAAGCTAGTGGCTTCCGCTCTGGAGAGCAAAGAGGCCGACGCAACTCTCGTTTCGGAATTCTTCGCTCAAGCAGCATCAAAGGGCCAGTGTTCTCCGGAGGTATTTGAAGCTGGCTTTATGCCAATGGCAGAACTCTTGGACGACATTGCCATTGACGCTCCGAACGCGTTCAAGTTTATGGCAATCATGCTAAAGGGTGCAGGATTCGACAGGGACGAGGAAAGCATGGCCCGGCTCGCTGGTAAATCCATGGACAGTGACAAATTGCTCCAGCTTGTGTTATCGTGACGAACACTATGCATTTTTTTTTCACCCTCACATTCGCATTAATTTCTCTCGCGCAGTTGTGGTCTAATCTCCTTTTCGTTATTATCAGCATGATTCGTTCTCTGACGCTGTTCGCGTGTTCTGGATGTCAGTACATCACACGGTTCCATAATTGTTTGTCTTCTTGCATTCACAGCATAGGCTACAGCCGACAGATACACCTGGTACCTCGCGAGCAATACAATCAGATAGCGTGGTGATACTTGATCGTTCGACTACCCGAGGTGGACGAGTTGAGACTAGACACGTGCCAGTCCTCGTCGAGTCTGAGTTACATAAACCTTGAAACCGCTCCATCTTCTCTACACTCCGCCATCCCACTCGACACAGTCGGACCGTAGTACGTGTAAGTCCTCCGACATGTCTGTCTCGAATGCCAACCCAGGCCTTTGGACGACCCTGCGGAGACATCTCAATTTCTTCCGCATCCATCTCCTCTTCTTGTGCGCATACACTGCATCGCACGTAATGACCCCTGTTTGACTGTTCTTCCAGTACGTTTACTCCCTTGATTGGCTCTGTCATCCTATACGCCTCCAACGGAAGGTATCCTATCACGTACATCGATGCGCTGTACATGTCGGTGAGCGCGGTGACGGTCTGTGGTCTTTCGACCGTCAACTTGAGCCCGTTGACGCCTTGGCAACAAGTCCTCTTGTTCCTCCAGATGTGCGTAGGAAGTCCGGTGAGTAAACATTGATGTCGTAACGGGAGAGTGAACATGTTGACGGTACGACAGGTCCTGGTCTCGTGGTTCATGGTCTACATTCGAAGGTCAGTCAGTCAGAGCCCGAGTCTTGCGTTGTTCTGTCCGACGCAGTCCCTGACCACAAAATTATGGATGGGTATTACGACAGACTTTTTTTTGCCAAGAAATTCGAGTATATTATTCAGGCCGAGGCGGCGCGCCGTGCTGCGTCCAAGACGCTCCCACAACAGTCCCCAGAATCCGCCATGGCCAGTACGACCGGGAGGCGCACGTATGGGTGGGGTGTGACGTCTCTTTTTCGTCGTCGAAACGGACACGGGCTGAGTGACGTGCCGGAAGAGTCGACGTCCACGAGCGAGAATGAGTCTTCGACGCCGAGGGACAAGGAGGCGCAGAAGAAGGTCAGGACGGATATGATCCGCAGGATGGATGCTCCCCCGAAACGCGTGGACCCGAGTGGGTGGGTTAGTGAGGGGATTGCGGCGCCGCTGAGGCGGTTCTCGGACAGCGGCGGAGGAACAGAGAAGGCGCATGTGACTGAACAAACATCGTCTCCGGGTCAGATCGAGCCTCATGTGAACTGGACGAGCGGTCCCATCGCGCCAGAGACAAACGACGCCCAGACACCCTCGAATGCGTAAGTTATCTCTGGAGCTGTCTTCTGACATGCAATGACGTTACATGGACTTCTCACAGCGCGGTTGCTCCAGGAAGTGCTGGGTCGGGTTTGCTCGATTCCAGCATGCTTCAGAGTAGTCCGCCGCAGTCTCCCACTGCTGTTGGAATGCCTCGGACGACAACCATAGAGTTTGCTCCGCCCGTGACTCGTCATTACGTGCCACTCTCTACAGTTCCAGGCAGGCCCGGTGACCGCGCACGAGACCCCCCCGCCGACGAACACCTCAGAGGGCAAATTTCACGTGATAGTTTGTATCCTCGCAGACACCCTGGCGTAGGAGGAGTGTCGCAGGTGTCGTTGGCGCGGCACCCCTCCCAACATGCACCTTTGTCGAACACTGATCAGACAGCGCTCGAGCAGGCACCAGCTACCCAAACAGATTTTGGAGGATTTCCAATGCCGCACAAGTTAGTGGGCATGTTCTTCCGGAGTTTGTTTCCCGGCGCAACAAATCGCCTTCGGAAGACTGTGACGATCCCGGCCAAAACTGCTCTTGCAGGTGGAGAGCTGGGTCGGACAGCAACCATCACTGGCGCTACCGGAAACCTACCAAAGGGCACCAAACCTGTTTCCTATATTTCTTTCGACGCGATTGTGGGGCGCAACTCTTCCTTTCAGATGCTCACCAACGAACAGTTGGAAGAATTAGGTGGAGTGGAGTATCGCGGGTTGAATGCGCTGTTATGGTTGGTTGCACTGGTGAGTATCACAATGGTCGGGAACAGTTGTGGACTGAATGCTCGGAAAAGTATCATATTGGGAGCCAGCTCGTGTCGTTCGTTGTTATTGCCCCTTACATGACCCTACCAAAGTGGGCCAATGACTTCGTTCCTCCTGCATTGACTCGACGGGTGGCGACTCCATGGTGAGTCTGATCCTCAGCTTGCGATCGACATTGAATATACTGTCGGTATTGAACCCCCTAGGTTTTCTCTCTTCCAGGTCGTTTCAGCATACACAAATACTGGATTTTCCCTTGTGGACCAGTCGATGATTCCGTTCCAAACTGCTTACCCATTGATACTTTTTATGGTCTTCTTAATCGTGGCCGGCAATACAGGTTTTGTAAGTTTCTTTTACTTTCTAGTACAACAAAATGATGAATTGGCAACCTTGCTTTGCTTACTAGCCTATCTTGTAAGTAAACATTTTTACATGGGATATCGAAATTAATTGTCCGTGTGCAGCTTGCGATTCATGATGTGAGCAGGGTCACATCTATCATCGTTGCATCTCTTAGGGTGTCGATTTAGCTGGACCATTGCAAAGTTGATACCCACCAAATCTCGCCTCTACGAGACCCTACACTTTCTCCTCGACCATCCACGGCGTTGCTTTGTGTATCTATTTCCGGCTCATCAGACTTGGTTTCTCCTTTCGGTTCTAGTATTGCTCAAGTGATTGCTCTGTCTATCCATGTCAAAGAAGCTAATTCGGTGCCTCACAGCTCCATTGACTTCTTCTGTTTCATGGTTCTCAATATTGGCATCCCAGAAATCGATTCGATTCCATTTGGAACCCGATTTGCAGTAGGCTTACTACAAGCTACAGACGTTCGTGCCTCAGGTTTCAACGTTGTTCCAGTTGCTGCAATGGCTCCAGCTGTCAAGTACGTCTCTCGGTTCATGTGCTGTGGTTTCCCGTTGTCATTGTTTTTTCAGAGTCATGTATGTAATCATGATGTATATCAGCGTATGTGCGTACTATATCTGCTCTTCGACGAAGGGGACCATTGACACTTGCTTGACCCCAAGACCCGATAGCGATGAGGTGAGTCGCACCACTCTCGGGGCAGAAAATATGCTGAGAAACATCCAGTGTGCGTTCTACCAATGTGTATGAAGAACAGTCACTTGGGATATTCCACCCGGACGATCAGCTGTCTGCAGCAGAGCAAGTATTTAATACCAATGGGTCACGAATGGCTCTGTGGGGTCGCTATTTAGCGATGCACGCACGTTACCAGCTTTCTTTCGGTGGGGTCGTCGTTTGTCTGATACGTATTGTGTTGAAATTTCTGTTGAAGATATGTGGTGGCTAGCGCTGGCCCTTTTCCTCATCTGCATCATAGAGGTTTGTACCAGATGAATCGTTGCGTCTCTGTCTAACTATTCTATTTTTAGAGGGATAACTTGATTAACCCAGAGATTCAAGGGTGGTTCAATATATTCACGATCCGTACGTCAATGAATATCTACTGCTAACACCGCTGATCAAAAAGACATCTTTTTCTAGTCTTTGAGATAGTTTCAGCGTATGGATCTGTCGGGCTTAGTCTCGGTATTCCAACAGTACGTCCGGTTTACGATTTTTGATGACCCTATCATCTCATCCATGGATCTAGCAAAACTATTCTCTCTCCGGGGCATTCCGACCATTATCAAAGCTCGTTGTTTCTCTCGTCATGATACGTGGTCGTCATCGAGGTCTGCCCGTAGCCATTGACAGAGCCATCGTGCTCCCGTACGAGTTTGAGAGAGCGCAAGATAACCCAGACCCGCCGCCAAGTGTAGACGAACGGCGGTCCAGCCGTTATAGTGTCGGCGCTGTCTCCCATCCCGTTGAGGGATCCGTAGATGACGTTGAACATGAGCAAACGAGCGCGGACAAGGAATGAATAGGTAATGACAGTGTAGCCGGCGAAGAGCGCGGAAGTTGAGTGGGAGACCAGGAGGTGAACGGGTAGCTACTGTCGTCATGGTGGGTCCCGGCGAGAGCACTTTGCCTATGTTGGTTAGCCTGTAGAATGCGTGCAACGTGGTGTTCGAAGCTTCCGAGATGCGGTTCTGTGACAGGGAGGCGGCGCGTAGACTATCATTAGGTTCGCAGACGATCGTCATCAACTTAAATACGCGCTAGTGTCCACTTAAAATCGGGCATGCTTCCTCCACTGTCTCGGCAACGTGGTCCAGACGCCGATGGTGCCATTCGCCAAACTGATACTGATGCGGCTCTTGCAAGGCTCTCCGCAGTAAAGAAGGGTTATATCGAGGATCCGTTTATCACGCACCTCATTCCTCGCGCTCAGTTCCAACCTACTCGTCCTCCCTTGATTAACATCGGAACTTATGTTCGCTCCAAGTCCATCGACGCGCTCGTTGAACAGTGGTTGGAGTCCTGTGAACAGCAGAACACGATGTGTCAGATTGTTAGCCTGGGAGCAGGGAGCGATACAAGGTTTTGGCGCATAAACGTGCGTGGCCCCGTCCTTGATGTTAGATTCCAGTTGTCATGAGTGACTTGGCGAGTAGACAGGACCTCGCTCGCATGTTTTGAAATCATACTTGGAGCTCGACTTTCCGGATGTCGTTACCAGGAAGGCGATGGCTATTCGCAAAAGCAAGGAGCTCAGCGCAGTCTTGGGTTCACCCGAGAGCATCGTCGTCGGTGAGTACCTGCATTATAGACGACTACTAGGCGGCTATCTCAAAAAGCTCCAAGCGTCGGGTGGAACGGCACTTCACTCGGCCAAGTATCATATGCTCTCGTGCGATCTACGTCACTCGCCATCCAGTTCCCTAGCACCGATACTCGATGGGTTACTATCACCATCTCTCCCAACCCTCTTACTTTGTGAATGCGTGTTGGTTTACATGGCGCCCGAGTCGTCCTCTGCCCTTGTCGACTGGTTCGTGAATTACTTTTCCTCCGCTCAGGACGGGAGTATTCTCGGGGCGATCGTGTACGAGATGTTTGGCCTCCAGGACACCTTTGGTCAAGTCATGTTGAACAACTTGCAGGTAGCATTTTTCTCTTTTCTCTCTCGTCGGCTCCATTGACCTCGATTGGGAACTTTCAAGTCCAGGAACGTATCCTTGCCAGGTGCAGCACCGTACCCCACAGTCGAGTCACTCCCTGAACGTTTTACTCGACACGGGTTCACATTCACGCATGCACTGGCATTGAGTGAGGTACGTGAGAAATACATCAGTCACTCTGAGCTCGAGCGGTGAGTGTTTTGCAACGCTACATTGAGCGTACGTCTCAACAAACTCTGGTCTTTCGTTCTGACAATCGTTTCGTGCCTCCCCCAGGATATCCCATCTCGAGTTGCTTGACGAGGTCGAGGAACTGAACCTAGTACTCAAGCACTATGCCATCACCTGGGGCGCCAAGACGTTCATGCCCATACACGAGTCGAGTCTGTGGGGACAGTGGGGGTTGAGAATGCGACCACCGCCAGCGCCGTAGGCCTGATACTGCGGAAGCGATTACGTGGACCAGTACTGCTGTCTCTGTGTGTCAACCACTTGGAACTGTGTCTTGCGAATTGTCAGAAGTTGTCATTCCTGGCGTTTCACCCGTCTTGCCAACATGGCTAGATATGGACCGCAAAACTGTAAAGTGCGTTCAATTGTCCTGCAAGTACCGTTTCTACCGGAAAGTACGAGATACTCGCTTGCCAGTCTATCCTTCTTTTTAGGACTGAATGTGAGGCAAAGCAAGGTTCTTTTTCACTCGAGTTCTTAGGCGAGTGACGACAAATCAGTCGTCTTCTGTCTCTGCAGTCGAAATGAGATGCCCCATTGAATTTGATATCCACAAACACGATGGCAGACTCCACCTCGATGATACCCTCTAGCTCTCCCAGACCCCCACCCTACCTTTGTACTTTCTTGCGCTCATGGTCGACCACCCCCTATCTCAACTTTCTTACACCTACTTACTCTTACTCTCTTTCTTTTTCTACCCTTCGACCATCATTGTGGTGTCCACTAACTTTGCAAATCTCCGCGCCTCGGAAGCTGCCGGGGTAGGACCCCAAACCCGTCTTGGTGGGGGATCTGTCACAGCGATGCGTACCTTGTTGACGTGAGCTGTCAAAGACGCTCGAGTGTCGTGCAGTTGGGTGCCAAGTTCATTGAGCACGGTGGAGGTTGGGCAGGCTTGTGTATTGGCTGTGGTTGTGGTGCACGAACAGGAGGGAGGGGTTTTTGTGTTGTTTGACATTGAGGTAGGATACTAGGCAAGCTTGGTCACATCGCCGTGACAGATCCTCCACCAAGACGGGTTTGGGGTCCTACCCCGGCAGCTTCCGAGGCGCGACTTTTCAAAATTTGCAAAGCGCTGTAAACAAAGAACAACGCCCACCATACTTGTTCCTATCTTCTCTTCATCTCTTCTCCTTGACTATTTGGATATACCACAACTCAACCGCCCACCCATGCGAGCAATACCAACGAGCTGTCACACACGGTACGTACATACGAGAGTACTACACCACTGCATGTGCTGTCCAGCAAGAGGTGCTGTCTCACCGACATCGTAAACAGGGTTATAACATAAATAAAAAGAAAACGATGACAGATAAGCCTCAGTCTCATGCTGAACCGCCGACAGTGACATATGATCCCCGTGGACGGCGGTAAAACGAACCTCGATAATGTGATGCTGAACCGACGACAAGTCCTGTGGTCACAGGTTGACATTAGTAGTTGCGTTATTTTTAGACACACCCCAGGGCCCCCTCGCCGGCACTGGCAAGCCGACTCGCGTGTGGGTGCCATTTGCCGATCCGTAAAAGTTATCCGACGGAAGATGAGACACCCGGTTTTGCGGTTCATCTCGATTGACAGGGACATGGGAAGACGTCATGCTGTAAGATACATGTATTTTGGACCCGCTTAAGTAAACACTGTTCCACTCACGATAATCGTGACGGGAGGGCTGGCGGAGCGTGCAAGCAAGCTTGAATTTGCCTCAATGATCTAAACTGTTCCGCAGTTATGGCTGACTTGCCTCGTGGTTAGTACGTATGATGTAGCCTTGAAGGCGGTGCTGAATGCAGGGACGACGGCACATATGTGAGCGTTAAATTCTCTAGTGTAAACAGAACGACTATGGGTTGGCGGCGTTCTCTGGAATGGTCGGACGCTCGTTTTACAGCTTGGTCTTGAGCTGTGCCAGTGCCATGGGGCTGGTCTATGAAACAAGGCCAAAAGAAATAAAGTTAGAACCCAAAAGTGGACGGGCAACCCACAAACGTACGCGTTGCGTTATAGTTGTCAGTAATCATGCGCATGAACGCCACTTGGCATCGACCAAATCAGGTGTCATTTCGTTGGTGAGCCGGTGAGACGCATTCCCATCTGCGAGTCATCCTGAAAATATGGTATGGATGGTATATACAACCATCCGATGACGTCAAGGCACTCCGACGGTTTTTGCACCAAGGATAACTGTCTTGAGGACGTCCGATTGGCACGGCCCACCAGCGAAGACCTCAAGTTGGGGTTTGGACAAGAACCCCCAAATCTTCAAATCTTCCACGATTTCAACTAGGTTCTCGGTATCGGAGCATGCCGTGACGGGTTGCCAAACCACTGTCGTTCAGAAGGATGATACCGGAAAGGCCGTAGTCATACCACATCAGCACATCTCCGGGCGTGGCGACGCCCTTGAGCACGATAGACACTTTTGGTAACATTAACAGTCTGGGAGGTAATGAAGACAACCCGGAACGTACTGCCTATGATGCTCTTGAACCACAAGGAAGGGTCTTGTTGATGTTTCAAGTGGTTGGGCGGGTGGCAGACTTGTCGAGCTCTCACGGTCAGTTGATAAGTGACCGAGGATTTTTGCTTAGAGCAGTGTGAACGCGTGTACAGAACTCACTGAAATGGGAGAAGTAATACCTTCGTCCTTGGCGTCTAATTCGTTTCTTGAACTTTGGCGACTCCTGACTCGTTGACAAACTTCATCCGCATGTCATGCTCACGGCACTGAAGCACCCATGGTGATGAAGAGTCCTTTGATATCCCGCTTCTCGGCATGCTGCAGTATTTCCTTGTTATCTCTCGATCACGCGTGACGTACAACTGAAGAAATTGGGCTGGTCCAGGAACAGCGACATCGACTAATCGTCGACCGCACAAGAAGGATAAGCATCTAGTGAGAACGGATTAATAGAATGCACGGACTAAAGGGGGAGGAAATTGAAACACCACGTTTTCCAGCTGCGTTGTCGAATTGAGTTCACCAACGGGAAGCGATGACTTCTGTCCTAGAACTGTGGTTGAATGTCACCACTTTCTCTTTGACTACAGTCTTACGATCAATAGGCCAAGACTGACATGTATGATTAATATATGATTATCGGTCCACGCGATTGTCACATAGATACTCACTGTTTCTTTTAGAGCAGATGCGTAGTGATAACATCTAGCACACGAATCGGATCGTATGCGTCGCTAAATGGTATCTGATCAGATTGCATATCATCTCACTTGGAGGAGGCATGTTTTTCCGGCAAATTTCAAGGCGATTTTACTGACACCGGGATGCTCCACATTCGCAACGGTAAATAAGCACAGCAGATCTATCGTTGATCACACGGTACCTGGCAAGAAATCTTCAGCACCATAGACCTTGCCTATCGATCAAATTAATTCAGATCGGGTAGTCATGAACCCGGGAAAGGAGCACACGAACAATGATCCAACAGCTCATCGCGCCGGAATGCTCCGCGACTGTTTGCGCAGAGATGCAAAACATGGAATATCGATTTGATTAACAAGGAACTTACTGACATACCCGGGAGGGAATCGCTGCAGAGAAACTCGGCCGCCTTTGCGATCTTAGTAATTCTGAGATCGCCAACGGAAGGAGACTGCACCTTCTCTAACCATAGGCACCGGGAGCTTCCGATCTCCAGAGTTGGAGTGTCGACGAAAGCGCTCGGGTTGAGATATAGAAACTGTATGCCATATGTTTAGCTCTACTCAAAATCGTTTCCGGTGACAAGCCATACCCGTGGTTAGACCGATAAACGGCGTGGAACTACATGCTGGCGGCGGGGCTTGTCGGCGGTTACCGGTCTTTGGATCACTGACTAGTAGACTGCACCTGGCGTGAGTGTCAAGTTTATCCACGACCCGCGCTGTGGCCCAGGTGACGGTGTCCGTTCCAAGAGTTACGTCCGATGTCGTGCTGATTACCAAGTGCGGCGTTACCCCTCTAACTCCATGTTGGACGTCTTCTGGATGGAAACGGCCGGTGAAACCTCAGTGAGAACGTTGAGTGCGGCGCTCCAGCCGCTTGCCGCATGCGCTATGTTGACTATCAGAGGCTGTTCTTGGTCCTGGTCGTACACACGAAACATACCGAAACCCTGATCCGTTCGACACATGGTGGGTGGAGACATGGGAAGGCACAACAGATTCGAAGGTATGGTTGCAGGTATTCTGCCATTGAGTTACGGTCGTGTGCCCGGTGCTTGGCAGAGCCTTTTTAAGGTGGAAAGCCGACGTTTCAGAGCGACGCGGACACGAAGAATCGTCGTGGATGCTGGAATTCGGAAGATTAATAATTCAGTCTGCAGTGGGCTTTTGTGATAAAAATGTAAATACTGGTAAACTCTAGACCGCAACGTGGCGCAGTTTAGTCAGCACGAGATCTCTCCTTGAGATCGTCCGTAAAAGGTAAATTGTATATTATATAATTTCTTGGCATGTTACGCGTCACGTGTCACGGGCTCATGATACTATTCGCTTGTTTGCTGTATATTATAATTATAATTATTTCCGCTCAACCGCCGTCGGAACCTACCAACAATGTCCGGGGCCAGCGTACTCCCATTCACTAAAGCCGACATCCAGACCAATTCTCAGGTATTTCGGACCTCGTAGTCCCAATAGGCTGACTTTCCCAATCAAACACAGTCGACAATGACCACCCTGGCTCAGCCTGTCACTTATGATATGATGATATATGTATCATAATGGGACCCTGAAGTAACTTATCAATCATGGTGCGGCTCCCAAACCAGGTCACCCTTGAGTTTAATGCGGCAACGGAACCAACATGGGTCTCTTATTGGCATCCGTTTGGCTGTCTCCATCGACCTTCCATCTTTGTCCTTTCCTCTCTTTGTCCGTCTGTCGCCGCGGCAGCCATACAACTCGGGCGTGGAAACATCTCCTACCACGGCTCACCGGAACGGGCGAAAGATCTGGCGCCGCGCACACTGCACTGTACAACTCTACGTAACAGGGTCTGACCCTTTGGACACATTATATGGCTCATCCCATTCAGTGGAAAAATTCATCCGATTGGGACGCTCCGCGGGTTTATAAAGCTCAGCCGTTTTCCTCTTGACCTCAACGCACCCTTTTCCTAATCCACTTTGTGTATACAATCAATCCCCCTTACCTTACACATCCACCATGCCTGGCCTCGACTTTTACAAGAGCCCTGAATCAAACAGCGCTCCTGCCGCTGTACAACAAACCCCCGTCGCGGCATCCAATGCTGCCGCCTTGACGGTGACACCTTCCCCAGTATCCCCCCTCAAGCCTGGCGTTTACTACAACGCCCGTCTCGACCCCAAGAATTTCCTCGAGGGTCCTCTCTCTTGGGACCCTGCTACCCGCCTTCGTCAGATGCTCGCTCGTCCTGGCATCGTTGTTCGTACACTCGCCTCCTCTGGCTGTTATATTACATCTCACCTTGGTTCGTAGGTTGCCCCTGGTATTTGTGATGGTATCAGTGCCCGGTGTGCACTCGAGGCGGGCTTTGACTGTTTGTACCAAAGTGGAGCTGCCACTACTGCTTCGCGCCTTGGTCAACCAGACCTCGCTATCGCGACTTTGAACGACTTTGTCCAGAGTGCGCAAATGGTCTGCGGCCTGAGTCCAACAACGCCTGTCATTGCCGACGCTGATACTGGGTACGCAACTTGAGGCCTTGTATTTTCCGCATCATTCTCACCTGTATTTTTTCGATAGCTTCGGTGGTACCGCTATGGTCGCCCGTACTGTCTACCAATACGCCCGTGCTGGTGTGGCCGCCATGCACATTGAGGATCAAGTACAGACCAAGCGTTGCGGCCATTTGATGGGCAAGCAGGTTGTGTCGAGAGAAGAGTTCGTGACCCGTATTCGTGCTGCGGTCATTGCCCGCGACTCCATCCCTGGCGGTTCCAACTTTGTAGGTTATCACCAAGTGAACCCATCAATGAGTACCCAATTCATCCGTTCACAGGTTATCATCGGCCGCACAGATTCCGCCCAGGTCCTTGGCATGGAAGAAGCTATTACACGTCTTAAGCTCGCGGCTGATGCCGGTGCCGACGTTTGCTTCATTGAAGGTGTCAAGACCTCTGAACTCCTCACCTCGACTGTGAAAGCATTAGCACCTAAGCCTGTTCTCGTCAATGTCATCTCCGGTGGTCTCACGCCCTCTTTCACCTGCAAAGAAGCTGAGGCTCTGGGAGCAAAGATTATCAGTAAGCTTGATGTTTCACACAGGTGGCTTTCAAGTCTCAAACGTTATTAGTATTTTCTCTGGTTTCTTGTGTTGCTGCAGTGCACGGTATCCGTGCGGCCATGCAGTCGCTGAAGAAGACTGGTACCGATTTTACTTCCGCACAAGGGATGGACCCGAAAGCATTTTTCGAAGTCATGGGTAGGTTCCCGTGCAACAATTTAAAGGCGATGTTCATATTTTTTTTTTTCGCTAGGTCTCCAAGATGTCGTCAGCCTGGACACGCGTGCAGGCGGAAGTGCATTTGAAATCGTTTAAGACCTACTCTCATTAAAGTTTTACTTAATTTTTTTTTCTGTTATCCGCCCTCACTTGCTCTCGGTCGGAAGCTAATCCTGCTGTGTAACAAATAGTCATCAGCATCTCGTCTCGGTAGCTATCGTCACACTCCTTTAGAATTTTTTTTATCTTTAATCCTGCAATGAACAAAGACTAGTCATTGGAATCCAATTGTACGTTGAGTAGTCCTCGTAGAGGGATACGGTGCTTGAAGTCGACGAACTTGAACACTTGCCCTTTCAGGTGTGTCGATCTGTCTAGAATTGGAGTCGCGGAGGCGGCACTCCGCTGGCTGTGTTCGGCCGAGTGCCGTATATAAATGCCGATGCGTCGGAGCTTATTTTGTGATCTCCGCACACTTTACAAGGTGCATTTATTCCCAGGGTCGGACATGCGGGATGGGAAATCTGGTCACCCATACCTGGAGCGAGTGAGAGCTCAGGTTTTTGACCACGATTAACCCCATTCTCAACCTGCAGCCAGTCCTTGCAATGGCCCACCGAAAGCCGCTCACAGGCAAAGAGGTCGCACTGCATAACAGTCGCGAATCTTGCTGGATCATCGTCCATGGTAAGCTCGACTGCCCATTTTGGAACGGACAAGTCACTGACGTCCATGGCGGTGGCTGATTGTCTCATGTTCGTGTAGGAAATGTGTACGATGTCACTGACTTTTTGGATGGTGAGTGGTTTAAGGCTATGTCGTATACTCGCTTAACTCGTCGTAGAGCACCCCGGTATGTTCAAACCTACGGGTTGTTTCGATTCGATTGACAGTGAAGAACAGGTGGGAGCAAAATCATCCTCAAGTATGCAGGCAAGGATGCGACGTATGTTGTACCGTGCACAGGGAACTTAATATAACGCTAACCAGATTAACAGCAAGGAATACGAGCCTATCCATCCACCAGATGCAATCACCACCAACCTAAAACCGGAGAAACAGTCAGTAGAAACAGTACCTGTTTGATCGTGTGTCCGCTTATGCGTGATAGTCTCGGACCTGTCGACCCGGGAACCGTGGAAAAGATTGAGGAGGTGATTACCGCAGAGGAGCGCGCCCGACAAGCTCGCATCGCAGCTCGTCCACATCTTTCCGAGATTCTTAATCTTCATGACTTTGAGGTTTGTGGTTCAACTCTCCAGCAGCTGGTTTGCCTCCTCACTCCCACAAGGCTATTGCTAGGACGGTCTTGCCGGAGAAAGCATGGGCATATTATTCTTCGGCGGCTGATGACGAGATTACCAACCGTGAAAACCACTGTGCTTTCCACCGGTAAGTTGGCGTGTATTATTGGTGTAATTTTCTTCAACGCCCACAGCGTGTGGTTCCGCCCTCGCATTCTTCGGGACGTTACTAAAGTTGACTGGTCGACAACAATTTTGGGACATAAGTCAAGCATGCCTTTGTACATTGTACGGATGACTTTCAGTCGAAGCTTAATCTCATTAACATCACACATTTAGAGTGCCACTGCCCTTGGAAAGCTTGGCCATCCTGACGGCGAACTTACTCTGACCCGAGCTGCCGCGAAACATGGTGTTATACAGATGGTAACAGCGTGTGCTAGCAACATCTCTCTCGTGTATCTCAATTGACCGTACAGATCCCTACCCTTGCATCATGTTCATTTGACGAGATGGTGGATGCCGCAGCTCCTGGCCAAGTCCAGTTCCTCCAACTGTACGTGAACAAGGACCGTGGAGTTACTAAGCGTATTGTCCAGCACGCCGAGAAGCGCGGCATCAAGGGTTTGTTCATCACTGTTGATGCGCCTCAGCTCGGTCGCCGTGAGAAGGACATGAGGCAAAAGTTCGAAGCTGAGGACCCCTCAGAGGTCAAGCAAGCAGGGCAAGGCGGTGTTGATCGCTCACAAGGCGCAGCAAGAGCCATCAGTGTAAGTACGGTATAATTTCTTGGAAAACCATATGTGTCATATTGTGTGCGCAAAAAGTCCTTCATTGATCCAGGTTTGAATTGGTCAGACATGCATTTCTTCAAGAGCATAACCAACA
This sequence comes from Boletus insuetus, assembly GCA_038093095.1. NCBI lineage: Eukaryota > Fungi > Basidiomycota > Agaricomycetes > Boletales > Boletaceae > Boletus > Boletus insuetus. The sequence goes on from JBBPRQ010000252.1 coordinate 21,898, forward strand.
GTAAGTTCCGAGAACCTAGTCCACCCTGAACGGCACTGATACCTTGCGGGTTAGTGCCATTGATCCTGAAAGGTGTGCAATGCTGGGAAGATGCCCTTGAGGCTTACGATATGGGGTTGGCCGGAGTTGTCCTTTCTAATCACGGTGGTCGCCAATTGGAGTTCGCGCGTTCCGGGATTGAGGTCCTTGTTGAAGTTGTGGACAAACTAAAGGAAAAACGTGGGCTGAACTTCCCTAATGAGAAATTCCAATTGTTCGTCGATGGAGGTGTCCGTCGCGCAACTGATGTCATCAAGGCCGTTGCTCTCGGAGCTACAGCAGGTACGATGACGCTTTCCATTCGCGTGTTCTTTGCTTACGAAGTGCAACAGTTGGCTTAGGCCGTCCGTTCATCTATGCATTCTCGTCCCATGGACAAGAGGGAGTGGAAAGGGCCTTGCAAATCTTGCATGTCGGTCCCTACACACGTTCCTCGGCTCCGCCACTGACTTGCTCACCAGGATGAGTTTGAAATGAATATGCGACTATTGGGCGCGCGTAACATCAAGGAAATTGTACCCGAAATGGTCGATGCTTCAAACATCCACCTACACACCGTTTCTGTTCCGAATGATAGTCTCTATGACACCAACTGTGCGTGTTGGCTTACTTCCCTTGATCATTTCTGATCATCGCTCCATTCTACAGATGAACGCCTTCAAGGTGCACGGATCAGGGAGATAAGGAGCAAACTTTAGTTACCCTCGCGTACACATATTGCATGATCAATCTGATAGACTCTGGGCTCGTTCATATGTATGTACCATCTCATTTCGCTATGCTAGCGTCCTCTTTTTGCTATCTTGTCCATGTGGAGGACTGATCCTTTGGGAACCAATTGAACCGGGATCAGATTCCTTTCTTTTCCACAGTAGTTCATCGACGGAAATGAAAACAGGGTTGAGACTTGGGAGACAACTTTCCTGCACCCAAGACAAAAGGAACCCCTGATATGGGATAGATCAAAGCTCAGCTGGCCGCATGTCCTTTACATTCTTGAGGCCAATAATGGGTGAGTCGGCCCTTGAAATCCTAACCGGTGGGGCATAATCGATTTGATAAACGTGTCGCGGGTGTGAACGCACACACATGCATCCTGTGGTCGGAGCCTTTGTCATAATTGGCACCGCTCGCAGTGATAGTATGCGTGCAGACGGAAATTGCCAGATGTGACGTCTGTCGCGTCCGGATCATGTCATTCGACCCTGCATGTCAACAAATAAAGCTAGATAAGCGGCGGCACGATCATGGTGACGACGTTAGGACCTCCTTCCTGCCACCGGGACCAAGTTGGAAATCAAGATAGCGACCAATACGGTCGTTGGGATGAAACTTGTGTGGGACTTCGAAGGCTAGACCAACGGTGTTACGGTACGTAAGTCGCTTAGACCAGCCTGGGGAAATGAACACAGCGAGGTAGAAACCCAGGGAGAATGTTCTATTGAGAATCGAATCGTTACGATTTGAAGGTTTCGTTGGACCACATGACCTGAGTGATTAGTCGTACTGGGAGAAATATTGAATCTCGACGGATAGGACCCATCCATGGGACCTACAGCAACGCTGTTCAGGGTACTGCAGGAGTCACAAGCGATACCCGAGGCAAACATATGTGGATAGCGAACCATTTAGGGGATAAGGACATAGAAACAAAAGTTCAAATCCTGCCCGTTAGAGGAGCTCCTCGTGTACATTGAAGTAACTGGCACATGTCAACTCAACGCGATAACCGAGAGCACACACAGCTTACCGTAATACCTTCCCAGTACCCCGACAACTTCCAGTACCTCCCTCACCCCATTTCACAATCCATCGGCCAATGACCTCGCCCCTGTCGTTCAGCGTTTCTGCAATCGTCTCCTCTTCTCCTGGAGCACCAGCTTTTCCCGCTGTCATAACGTCTTCTTCGGGAGGTGGTAGTTGTATTGCCAGAGGAAGTTCCCATTTCGCAAACGGACGGTTCGTCTCCACCAAAAAGTCAGCATCGTAGACGCGCGTGGTGAGCTTCTTCAACGTCAGCGTGAGAGTAGTCATCTCGATCCCTTCAATGCCTCGATTCTCAGTCTGGGTGAGGGAACGAAGGTCAACGACGTATGGTGCACCACACCAGCCGACGAGCGCCGTGGAGATGCTACTGGTCGATACAGCGGTTGCCGTCAAGAAGATGCGTGCCGAGATGGGAAGAGATGATTCGACGATGAAAAGAAAAGGCGCCATCGTGAATGTGAGGCCGAGCGAGGCGAGCGAGAATATTTTGAGACGACGGAACGTTTGGGTCAAGGGCCCATGGTATGCCACGGGTTGGCTGTCCTCCCGAGGGTCTAATGTGCTGGTCTGTGCGTTGGTGTTGCTCTGTGATGCTCTCGTTGATTGGGACAAGCGTCGAGAGAATGGGAATGGCCCGCTCGCGAGCCTTGTGGTGCTTGGGGAGACACCACAGTGCATCCAGCCCGAGAAATGTCTACATTGATCGTCAACGGTACCGAGTGCGAATTTTCGTAGTATTGCTCTTCGACATAGGCTTTGGCCGACTGTCAGCGTTGTACGGGCAGGCGACATTGTTGAACGTGGTAGTCGGGCTCAAAGCCGACCTTTTTTTACAATTACGGCCATCATTGGCAGACGCGTCTCGCCGGCCATGGATGCACTTGTCTACTATTCAAAGGCCGAATTCATCGAAACGGTACGAACAAGTCCCTTTTTGATTTTACTGAGATAGACAGTCTGGATGGATTTAAGGACACTGGCAACAAGGTGTCTCGACGAGCCACTATCGCAGGACCACAAAACATTATCCTCGGTGGCAAGACAATCATATCAAGTGGTGCCATCATCCGAGGGGACCTCAGGAGAACTGGACCAGGGCATGCAGTAGTCGTATCCTTGGGCAGATACTGTCTGGTTGGGGATGGCTGTATCATGAGGTTCGCTGTCATTCCGTTCCACTGGATGCGCTTTACACCCGACGTTCCACTGCAATAGACCACCGTATAAAACGTACCGCGGAAATTTCAATTATTATCCAATGAAGATTGGAGATCACGTTCATATTGGCGCCAACTCTGTTGTTGAAGCAGCAACTATTGGCAACCACGTTATCATTGGAAAGAACTGTATTATTGTAAGCTCAGATTTGTCGCACAGCTGATTCGCCCTCAATGCCACCTCTCAGGGGAAATTCACGATAATCAAGGATTGTGCTCAGGTTGCGGACAATACCGTCATCCCACCCAACGCTGTGATACCGGCCTTGGCATTGTTTGCCGGGTCACCAGGTCTGCGTTGACTTCTGGCTCATGGTTAATTATTATGACTGAGGAAGCATTCAGGACGTTTCGTTGAAGACCTTCCAGAATCCACTCAGGAAATGGTGGAAGCGCAAACTAAGCAGTATTACACCCGCTTTCAACCCTTGGACCGATGACCGGTTGTTTGTAATAATTTTCGTATCTCATGTTCTTGCACACTCTCATTGTAAACCGTATATTATAGTTTTTTTCCCATTCCTTCGTTCGGCAATGCAGTTTATACCCCCCAAGTGTCCTAGCAGAAGTACACAGCGCTCTTGTTGAAGAGGGTGCGATCAGTTTTCGCGTCCCACCGTCAGTGCGTCACGCAACCATGTATTCGTGACAAATGATCGTTCAACATCAACTCCCTAGCTCGACCGAACTGAGCTAATCCTCCTGTCCGCGGCTTTTAACGGGAATCTCTTTGGGGCGCACCGCTCCCGACGGGTTTGTAGTGTCCAGGAAGTCTGCAGTGCCAACATGAAGATATCCATCCATTGGGAGTCCTTTGACCACAGTGGAGATAGCTCCCCACATAACGAAATTTGTTGATCAAATATTCGTAATTTCACCGTGGCATTCTCCGCAGTTCTTTGCACGAACCTTCCAGGGATGCAGTTCGTTCGAGTCTCACATTCAGGTGTACCATTGCGTGTATTGTATGTCGAAATTTGCATAACCATGGACTTCTCATAACTATCCGTCTTAGAGCGCTTCCGACCCTGAGATGAAATCTTCGGACGAGCGGAGCATGGCACCTTTTCTTCCCGTACCTCCACCGTATGTACTGTAGCATTGCTCATCCTCGCCTCACTCGCTCCTCGCCGTTTTTGTACCCACCACTCCACACCCCTGCTCCGTTTCCACTTCGGCAGCTCGCAGGTTCCCCATCCTGGGGCCCCGAGCGCGCAAGCTGCTCTCTTGCAGTCTCCTTCTACGAGGCGGCCCCCATGCAACCCACTTCAAACCCGGCAGTGCCGGCTTCCGTCCTGGGCCAGAAAGCGTTACGTGCTTCTGCTAATCCCTCTCTCCAGCAGCCATCCTCCTGTTACACGTTACATCACACGTATTGTGGTCTACCATGCTGTACATGCAATCCCATTGATCGCTCATCCCCACACTAAGCAACATCCGAAGATGGTGATCACTCCTTTCGGGAGATATCTGTAGGAGCACGGGCTTTGAATAGGTATGGGGTAAATTGGCACTATGTTCCCTTCCCGATTCTAAACAAAGCGAACGACCGGGCCCGAACATATGGTGAACATCTCGCGCATAGGCGAAGAAGTGTGTTTGATGCGGATGAGCGTCGGCGTCGGCGGCCGGGCCTGATAAGTCCAGTGAAAGGCACAAACCCTTTACTATTGGCAACTAGCCTAATACCTCGTCCTCTCTCAGGGAAATTCACGATAATCAAGGACTGCGGGTTGTGGACAACCATTGCAACACGACGATCATCCCACCCAACATTGTGATACCCACCTTCGAGACGGCATCCACGCGGGTACAACAGTCGTTGTTTATTGGGACGCTCGGTTGACATCTATGAATATTAACTGGTCTCTAGTGGTGTCAGATAATATCCTACCTGGCAACGGGATACTATGTCGGCATCCCGGAGGCTTACGCGTTCATGGCGTTCCCGCGTGAAATTCCCTTGACTGTGTACATTCAGGCGCTGCCGGAGGTAATGCAGTTCATCAACAAGCTAAGTGCGCGTTCGTTCATGACCTGTTATAGCGACGCATTGTCATTCTACAAGGAAGAACTTGTGCACGTGGGTGAGAACACCAACCAGATCTCTCAAATCATGGCAGCTCGGAACAAGGAATCAAAGCTGGAGGCACTCAAGCGGGTGGGGGAGTCAGTTAAGGACCTTCATAATACGGTTATGAAGATCTTGGAATGAGGCTTGCGATGCCTTCAGGATAGTATGTTTTCCATTGCGCCATGGAGGTACAAATTAGTGGATTTGGACTTGTGGACAATCCATTGATAAGCTCTAACTTGAACTTGCATTTACTGCCACGCCTCACTTATGAAAGGGATTTTTGGGAGTCACTATCCGGGGCGTTGTGACTGCATCGACAATAATGGTTGGAATTCAAGTCCCACCTCTGATTCGGGAGAGGACTGTGAACACGCAGTGCCTCAGCAAAGACCTCTGCCAGCATGACGACATTGAGAGGCATGTATCTAGTATTTCCAGACCAAGGATGAGATTGTCCGTGAGTGACCGTCAGTGTGGCTCACGATGAACGCTCATGGCCCTTATCATGACCGGGCTGCCATGTTGGCACTGGGCCATCGCGATCACCGTCTGTGCCATATGACGAGCTGTGCATCGACGTTCCCACTTGAGAAGTGATTGGATTGAATGTGGAAGTGGAGGGGAGCCGAGTAGTGGCCCAGATGCGTCCGCGCGTGGGCGTATTTTGAGTTGGGGTACACGTGGAAGGGGAGTTCAGAATCACTGATTGTGGAGCAGAGCGGAAGATCACCACGACGCTAACATACATCCCGACGAACGTTCGATCGACTCAGATAGATGGATATGGACAGATTCCGGGGAGGCGATTTGCACCTGCCCTTGTTTGGCAACGCTTTCTTATCAACAATATCCAAGGTTATTAAAGCAGTCCCACATTCAGACCTGTGTTTGCAATCGCCCCGTGGGCTTCTCAGAACCTGCGCGACCACGCGTTTCGTCGGGTCGACGCGTGGACAAATGCGCGAGCGCTGGTTCTGAAGGCAGTCGAAGACGGCTCACTGATGGGTACGCTCCGGACTGTGTCGAGTTGGATATATTGGCAAACGCCTCGCTCTCAGTAAGTGCTGTCCAGGTTGACATGCATCATCAGAGCGATTCATCAAAGGTCGTACCAGCTTTCCCCTCGAATTTCGATGTTCGTTTTATCGTATTGATACTATTCTTGGCTTTAGTTGCATTGGCCCATTTGGGTCATATAGCCTGCAAGCCATATGGTCGGTCGTCGAGACGCATGGTCGTCTTACGATAGACGCAAACCAACCTGAGAAGAATCAAGATACCAAATGGTGGACCATCAATATAAATATCTGGGCTTGTAGAGGCTCATCCTGCTCCAAATGATGTTGACCTGCATCCTGTTAGCACAACTTCTCGGGTTGTCGCAAGCGACGACCATCCCCCGACTCTTGAGTGATATCAGTTCCGGCTGTTCCACATCTGGTCAAGCTTCTTGCCGGATTACAACGACACCATCAGACACATGCTGCACCGAATATCCGGGTGTACGTTGTTTTTCACGCCTTGTACACGTCGTTCATTCTGTCGTAGGGCCTACTGTTGCAAACACAGGTATTCTTTCGCCAAATATGCCCTCTTTGTGATTCACTATAACCCCGCAAGTTCTGGGACACCAATGTACCTGGTAGTCCTGCAGATAGCTGGACCATTCACGGTGAGAGTTTGTTCTGCAGAGCAATACCGTCGAATCTTAGGCAGTTTTCAGGCTTGTGGAATGACAAGTATGTTCGCTAGAAGGGATGCGTGCATCCGGTACTTAACAGTCTCCCACAGTTGCGATGGCACATACCAAGAACACTGTGATCCGTCGCGTGCCAACTACGATGTCGCCCAGGTGTGCAGCTTCTCTGGGATACTTCCGAATGTCCAAGTGATCTCGTCCAGCTTCTCTCAGAGCAGGGCGCTACTTCTACGTTGAACTACATGGAACGATACTGGTTGAATGCAGACGGTACCAACGAGGAACTCTGGAATGTACGTCGTCCTTCGACCATACAGATGTCTCGCTGATATCAGTCCAGCATGAATGGTCGACACATGGCACGTGCTTTAGGTGGAAACTGCATCGTCTCGTCTCCATATGGTTTCTGAAATCGGGTTCCTTACAGCACGCTTGCATCTTCTTGCCTCCCGTCTGGCAGCCCCCAGGGAGCCGAAGTAAGTCGCCAATGAGCCGGGATCGCGCACGCGGTTGACACCGTCTTCACGAAGGCTGTGGCATATTGCCAGACCACTGTCAAGCTGTTCCAGACTCTCCCCACGTACACATGGCTCACAAGTGCTGGTATTACGCCTTCCACATCTCAAACATACGCATTGTCGGATATCCTTTCCGCGCTTCAGACAGGTTCCGGAGGTGTAAGTACATGCGTACAATGTGGTGCTTGTAGTTGAGATTATCCGGGCCTAGTATACTCCTGACGTTGGTTGTACCAACGACGGTAGCCTGAACACAATTAGTTGGTACTTCAGCCTGCAGGGATCAGTCATCGATGGCAACTTCATTCCCATCAGTGAGTACATTTACCCTCAATTCTAGATCCCGGTTACTGATAACCATGTAGACTCCCCCGGATCTACTAGTAGCTCTTGTCCGGACAGTGGTGTTCAATACCTCCCCAAATCAGGCTGAATGACACTATATTCGATTTCATCAACTTTTATGTACAGTATGTAGTTATCATTCCCTCATCAACTCGTTGACGAGGAAGGTTTCTGGTCACGATGGTATTTTGCAAGCAATATATGATCAGGTTGCATCTGACACCGGCGACCTCATCGCACTCGACCAAGACGACTTGGATGTACCGGTTCCGATCTTACACAGACTTGGCTAACTCTCAGGGCCTCTGAGCCTCTCCTTTATTCGGAGTATCGAGAGCACCATGACATTGGCACTGGTAGCGGTTAGTCCATATCACACATTCGAAATCTCCGACTGAGTGCCACTCTACTACGCACACGCCCTGTAGTCGCATAGTAGCCATGGACGGTTGGAACCAGCCCTGCACGGGCTGACAATCCATAATGGGGTAAGCTGGCACTAGTACGCCAGTGAACTTGGCCGTTTCATTCAAGTGTATCGCTCTCCGGGTGGTTCAGATACAGACATACCTCCGAGTCTGTGTTCATATATCCAAAACTTGCGTAGTCACGGCTTTGAATAGTGGGGTAAATTGGTACTATGTTCCCTTCCCGATTCTGGAACAAAGCGAACGACTGGGCCTCAGTGAACAAACATATGGTGAACATCTCACGCATAGGCGAAGAAGTGTGTTCGATGTGGATGGGTGACAGTCTGAAAGGCACCACCCCAAATTACCTTGTTTACAAGGTCACTGTGGGAGAATTGTGGCTGTGGGGGGATGGCAAAACGCACCCGTGGTAAATTCTGTAATTATGTACCATTTGTTGCATACAAACAAGGCAAAGCCTTGCTTCGCGACGGCCTGCGAAGAACAGGCAAATTTAAGTACGTACAATGGTAATAAAAAGTGGCTGAGAAAGTTGTCCTAGTAGTCACTTATAGTAGTCAACAGTACTTTGCGAGAATCATCGACATGCCTGGGCAGCCCGAGCGTCACTAACTTACACGACGGGTGTCCGAGCTATGAGGAGGGAGCATGGTGGGGCTTAGGCTGCTGCCATACGAGCGTCCGACATCCCAATGATCTGTGTTTCAATTGATATTGACATATCTGACTGCTCAGAACACCCTGTAGCTCCAGGCATGGTCTGGTTCGAACTCACAGTGCAAAGCAAACTGGCTGTGCCGGCTAGGATGGAAGCCCAAACATGCAACGGAAGACACGCCGAAGAGCGCCCACAGGATTCTGCAGGACAAAGTGACAACCCTCGAACGAATCATGTAGAAATAGCTGATTTGATTGAAAAGATGGCACGAACGTTGTCATCCTTGATGTGTCTGGCCTTCGAATGCAAAGGGCTCCCGGTGAAAGTAAGCAGACACCATTGAACGATGGAGCAAAGTCTCACCACGGGGAATAGCTTTGGTAGAAAGGAGTACCTTCTTGAACCGCCGGCAACCCTATATCAAATGAGACATCGTCCAAGGTTGTAACTCAGACTGTCAGGAACATCACCCTCGATCAAAGGACCAGGGAATGTCTCACCATTGAAATGAGTGGGACAAAGAGAGCTGCCGTGTCAGAACAACATGCCGGAGATCCAGGTGTTAAATCTGACAGCTACGAACATCACCCCCAGTTGATCAAACAACTGGGAAATGTCTCACCAATGAAATTAGCAGGACAGTGACTCCTAGAACATCACCCTTGATCAGACGATGAACACACAAACCAAGTGAAGAGTTAGCACAAAGAGCTCTACAGTACTGAGACAACCATTAGCTTTGTTGCTGCTCAGCATTACGAAGTAGGTTCTTCATGGGTGTCATATGCCCTATGTTCAATCATGTGTCAGAGTGGATGAAATCAAAGTTTGCGAATTCGGAATGACAAACGTCATCATTTCAACTCCAGTGCAATATCTCCTATGCGTCAGAGTGGACTTTGCGAATTCGCAGGTTGTCAAACCATACATGGTAACGTAGGACCCAGAAAACACTGTGACAAAAGAACATCAGAACTGCAAGTCAAAACAACATACAAACATCACATTGCGTATAAAAGCTGAGCAGAAATCGAGGGGGAGCATCACGTATATAGAGTAGGTACAAACAATAATAATCAAAAGCGAGAGAGAAGAGTAAGTATACGAAGTATAGCGGGTTGGCCAGTCAAACGCGTACGCGTCGTCTTACGATCTCGAATCCGAGACCCACGTTCCTCTGCTGAAAGGGGATGTGCACGAGCGAAAATAACATCATTCTTCGTGACTTCGATGCTGCGAATGCTCTGCCTCGGGGTGGACAAGATATAATGGGCGTGATGGGCAGCCTGATGAAAAGTGGCTGGACAGAAGTAAAGCTTCCTAGAGAAGCGAACAGGGTTGTCAAGGGCTATGTGGATCAATGTGTCGCAGAAGTCATCCCTGGAGTGGTGGTCATTGACGAGGTATGGCTAGATGGAACCCACCATGATAGTCGAATGTCTCACATATCTAACCTCCCTGCTCGAACCCGATGGCTCCGACGGTTATTCCTGCAACCAATAGATGCAGTGCGCTTGTACGCGGAACAGCGGATGTCGTCTCTCCGAACGGAACATGGTCCAGTCGATCTGCTCGATCGGTGGGGCTGTCTTGGTAAAGACGCCTCTTACGCTTTCTATAGGTGCCCATCGTGAAGACATGGGTACAACCGCGAGCAGATCGCCAAAGTGGTTCAACGTCATGCGAAGGTGGTGGGACTAAGCTCGGATTAGGCGTCCTGGGACGACTGGCGGAAGAAGAGGGCGGATCGATGCGGTTCGTTATCTTGATTTCATGACGTCACGGATGTGCGAGGCTTATGAATTGGACAGTTACGCCCTTCAACTCGGCTTCTATTCTGGCCGACCGAAATGAGATAACGGTGGAAGATATGGCAGGCTTTTCTTGGATGCCAGAACTTATCTGCGAGACGGATCAATGCAGATGGCAGATTTGACGGTAGCCGGATGTCGTAGTGCATGAATCCAGCATCGGTGTCGCGTCATTGATTCATCGTATATGTTGGCGCGATATTCAACCTGTTTATTGCACCATCGAGGTGAGTGCCTCCCCGGGGTCAGCTGACGACACGCTGACGACACGACACGCGCTGGTTGGCGGAGTCAAAAGATTCATTTCCATGCATGTCTTAGATCCGTTGTATGCCAGCCAACCTCATGGACTCCAGCTGTAATGCCCAACTAACACCGATCTGAGACCCGTTCTAACCCAAAAGTGATCGAGCAGACAGCTGCGATACTGGTGTACCTACTCGCGCGGACCCTGGAAGTGGAGCGATTGCGCGGCGGACGTTTGTTGTGGAGCAACGATGTTCAGTTGATCATAATTGAACGGGTGCACGAAAAGTTGATGAATAACATGGACCCTGACGAGTGACACGGACCCTAACGGTAAGAGTTTCCCCACAGTGGTGTCGCCTAAATGCACAGTCCCGAGTCTCCGTGACCTCCAAGGGACCCAGCGATTCTCGAGCCAATACCGTTGGCAGTAATCGTGTACTTAGTAGGCTCCGTCATAGCATCCGGACTCCGAGCAGCTCCGAATGACTCTGAAACACCTAAGTGAAGGAGAAAGCCTGGGAAGGGAAATAACAACAATAGTAGCCGCACGGTCTCGCGGAATGACTGAGTTGGGTCATATCCTGTGTTGGTGCTGCGAAGACGCACGTTCCCCAGCTAGTAGTGGCGTGGCATCCGGTCGGCTTACTCGTCCGGTCAGGCTCTCCCCGTCAGCACCACCATTCCAAGTCGCCTTATCGTCTGCAAGTGCCCAGTTTGTCCACCTGCCACGCCGTACTGATGTCCGTGGCATGCCATTGGGCTCAGCGTCGCGTACCCCTTCAGTTGGCGCCGATTGTCCCTATGGCGTTGATTCCAGCTGTCCGCGCAGCCCGGATTGGTACCTTGCGCATCAGGTCCACCCAAGTAAATTTCGTCCTCCACAACCTGTGTTGCGGTCCGTCCCCTAGATTCAAATCAAGTATGGAGGGCACGGGGCGGTTCCTTGCTGGTTCCTATGTGAAACTTTGCAACTCCGCGGCCCAGATATGGCGTAGGAGTTCCTCATACTCGCTTCTTTCCACAATGACGAAACTGACAGTCACCTTGCGCCCTTCCGACCGGATGTGGAGGGGACCCTCCTGGACCCTCTCCGTATGCAGTCCTGTGGGCACAGCGTATAAATGGTGGAGTCACCACAGTGCCAACGTTTTTTTCCGGCACCATCCCTTCTCTCTCGCCTTCCTCTACTTTCCAGTGACCTCGACTCGTCTTCGTCATGATGAGGCACACTCAAATGCCCTTTACCTTTGAGGACCGTACTGGACAGCTCAAGGGTTCAGACTATGATGACATCTATGACCGCATGTTCATCCGCGTCGCTCCTTACCCACATGCTAGCAGTAATGCTACGCTGGCTATCTATGTCATGGGCCGCCGGTCGACACGTCATGCCGACATGCGTCATCTCGAACGACACCCGTCCGTCGTCCTCGAGTTCGGCGGTCCCTCCCTCGGGCTTGGCACCATCCACTTTCTCAAGCCGCCCGCCGCCAACGTGTCTATTCCCATGAACAACTATCTTCGCAAAACGGCTCTGTTTGGGGGGTGAGCGTCCTCTTTTTTTCCACTCCACGTGTACGTGTGACCTTGGATGCTCAAACCATGATGTGTTCCTGTGTAGCTCCCTCTCGAGGAAATTCAGAGCATCCGATGGACGGGAGTACAAATGGCTACATAAAACGATCGACGACCACGAGTGGTCGGTACGTGACTCGTCCATCCATACCACATCATGCCATAATTCACGTTTCATCCCACCCCTAACAGTGTCTCTCGGAAGAAAACTACATCATTGCGCACTACGACCTCCGACCACCCAACGTCCCCGCGTACGGCGTCTCGGGCAATACCCTGACCATTTACGAAGCGTATTCACATTTGTGCATAGGTACGTCTGGTGTGCCTTGCCCACCTTCTGACGTCTGATTGAGACGGACACGCACATAGATATATTTGCCTCCCTGACGATCATGCGTCACATTTCCGAGAACGCGCTCTAGCGGCGCCGTCGAGGGAAAAAAATCGAGCGTCAAACCAAATTGGTGGGACGCTCGGACTCGGTACCCATATGTTCCCTATCCCAAAAAGCCCTTTCTCCACTTGTCTTCCGAAAGGGCACCCCCATGGTAACCAAATACAGAAATAAAGAGAAGCGAAAGAGAGGGGAAGTCGGATTCGCGGTGATGGTGAACGAACATCATGACAAGCACACTAACCCTTTTACTCATATCGTCCATTTTTTTCTTGCATACATATCTAATCGTTCAGACAATGGAACTTGGCTGTAGTAGCATCTTAACGTAGCCCATCTCCACATCTCCACATCTTTTCGTTTTTGACGTTTTTTGTCTAGACCATGCAAACGGACTTGGGTGTTTCTGTACTTTGCCTCGTTGCTGCGTGCTGCGCACTTGACCCTCTTGTCCCGCCAGTACAGTATTTCCGGAATGGTAACTCCTTTTATAACCGATCGCCGGATGCAGAGGGTGTTGTAGTCGACTGAAGCCTTGGCAAGGCTGTACATGCAAGGACTCCAAGTAAAGTTTAGTCTCACTCATACATGGCAGCACATAGATTGCGCCATTGACGGGCCCCTGGTTCAAATTGCAGGGTCACGCGCCTGCACCGCTTCCTGGCCATCTTGCCAAAATCTTTCCCCAAGATCTCATCCTCTCATCCCTGTTCCTTTTTAACAGTGTCCACTCGTGCGCGCGCGTGACCCCTTGACCGGCCCCGGTTCCGAGTCTTGTGACCTGATGTTCAAATTTCCGGATACTTACTTGGCGGGCCCGGGGTGTGTGTAGCCATCAGACAGCAGTCCAGGATCGGTGATCTGTGATCTGCCACACACGCTATATGACTTTTTATGTATGCCATCATGTAGTCGCTTCTCTCGTAAGCTGCTTGGATTGGATCGGAAATGGGGTTAGATGACGCGTACAGCGTCGGAGAAGGTCGGTCATCGTGGGTTGGGTTGGTGATCATAGTTGTAATCATAATCAGCGTCTGATATATTATGGGGGTCCAGAGGTCTCTACCCTCGGTATCGATATCGAGGGTGGTACTCATCGTGAAATAACTTCAAAATGGATGCACGACATCCAAAGAGAGAAGGAGGTCCAGGTCTCTGCCAGCTCGGTGATGCTGATTGATATGTGACCCCAGGAAAGCGCACGACGCCGTCCAAAGGGAGAAAGAGCAGAGCCTGAGGCGCAGCGATGTGCGCTGACAAAAAACGCATGATGTATGATTCTGATGGAACGCGATCAGGGCGCATCCATGTGACCGTCATCGGGCCCGACCTGCGTAACGCTGTGGGTCACTCGTCAGAAAAAGGAGACGAGGATCGTATGGATATGTATGCTTCGATAGGATGTACGGGCCGAAGCCTAGACCGTAGGTACATACGGACAGATTACGCGCGAGTGTGACAGGTTTGGCAATGCATGGAGGTATTGAGGGGTTTGAGGGCCTATTGTACATCGTGGCCCAATGAGTCGCAAAGCCTCAGTCTGCGTCAGCGCAGCGTAGATGGAGCGGGTCGGCTCGATCGGCGGTAGAAGTGCGGGCCTTATGATGATCATGAGTGGCACCGGGAGTTTACATAAAGACATAATGCCACACCGTTGATGATTCTTTGCCAAGCAAGGCCCCAGGCGACAACACCGCACGCTGGTATCGTATTGGGGCTGGTGATGTCTGCGGCGCAATTGTGGGGATGACGGCGGAGAGTGGGTTCTGCGCCAAACAGGTGGGCGTTGACCCACGTGACTATGAATTGAGGAGTGCAGGTCGTGATCCCTAATATTGGGCGTGAGCGGGATCGTCGCTCGACCGATGGGCCAACGACATATGGGCCGTCGGTGGTGGCGCCCGACGGATCACGCCATCCAGGACACATGCGAATCAACCCAGATGGATGGATCAGATGTCCAGACACGTCACAAGCTAGCCTAGTGAATGTGATCGAGCTAGATTCACGCACGAGTAAAGGCCTAGCCCTTGCAAGGGGCGATAACGTCGATGTCAATCACGCCTCCAAACTCGGCTACAATGAGATGTGTCAGGGTGGTTGCCTAACGAGCTAGATCAATCAATAGAATTACCCGGGATGGCGAACTGCGAATGCTTCTCTTCTGGGGATGATGGTTTCCTCAAGGTGGAGAACTTCCAAGAAACTAACATTCGCGGTAAAGGATAATTGTGTGTCGCTTAAAAAGATATTTCCACTTACTAATGGATCATATCGCACGTCTTTTCATTGGGTGCGATCGATGTGAACAGGTTGTATCATCAGCAGGGTTGACCGGGGTGTGGGGAGTACGCTGCTATTGAATTGTGATATCGACATCATCGAATTTCCATCCAGATATCTGTTCAAGATCGTAAGAAAGTTTGACATTGTCAAGCTGATATTGAGTGGTCACAGATGAACCACTGTACAAGAAAGATGTCGCGCCCGAGACGAAGTTCGCGACCCATAGGAAGAGTCGAGCCAACGGAGGTTTCCGGGGGTGCGATCCAAACGCGGATTTCGTCATTTTTTCAACTTGATTCATCATCATCATTGCTTTGCTATATTGCGTCGTTGATGTCTACGTCGTCGTCGATGACCGGTGCGTGCCGACAAGATCATGGAACTGCGCTGATGCTGACCTTTGGACAAGAGCGTTCCCCGCTCATCGAAATTGACGCCGGTAGCGGAATACGTGGGGTGACATTTGCAGCGAATGGCGAGCATCTCGTGGGCGGCGGTGATGGCGTTCAAGTATGGCGAGTGGAAGACGGTGAAAGGATGGCAGCAATGGAAGCGCGGGGTGTCACAGTCACTGCTGTGTCCAAGGATTGCAGACACATCGCAGCGGGAACAGCCTGGGGCGAGGCAATCGTATGGGACAAG
Source organism: Boletus insuetus (assembly GCA_038093095.1). Classification (NCBI taxonomy): domain Eukaryota; kingdom Fungi; phylum Basidiomycota; class Agaricomycetes; order Boletales; family Boletaceae; genus Boletus; species Boletus insuetus. The sequence continues at coordinate 37,609 of JBBPRQ010000252.1, forward strand.
ACGACGCACGAAAAAGTCTTCACGCACAAGGAGCGGAGCTACGTTATTGGTGTCGATTTCTCACCCGACTCGACTCGACTCGTCGTCGCGTCGAAAAACGGCACGGCCAAGGTTTGGGACGTCGCAACTCGAAAGCGAGTACTAACCATCGACCACGCGGATTCGGTCATAGCAGCGAAATACTCGCCGCACGGTGATCGAATCGCGACAGCCACACGCAAGTCCATTCACATTCGGAACAGCGACGATGGTCGCTTGCTTGTGAACATCCCAGTAACAGTAATTCCGTGGTACAACACTGGTCTCTTTTGGGCAAACGAACATCTTTGGATCGTATCCGAGGACAAAATCAAGCAGTGCGAAGCATCCACTGGATCAATAGTCTCGGAGTGGCCGGCATCCAGTGACGAAACATCGTGCATTGCTGTGTCAAAACGTGGGGAATTCATCGCATACTCTACCAATGATACCGTCAAGGTTTGGGATACGTTGACCCACACCCAGCTCGGTCTCATCCAACACTCTCAAGACATATTTTCCATCGCACTTTCTCCCGACGACCAGTTTCTCGCAATTGGAGGTGACGGCGGGAAAATTACCGTCAAAAATTTGTCTCGCATCACTGTGAGTGTCGCCCCTCCCTAAATTGTGCATATCTGAGTATTTTTCTTGTTCCGATGATCCTTCCACATAGAATTTGATCCCATTGTCCCGTCTACACCCCACCTTCCAGGAGCCAGACATCCAAATCGACGACGCCGTCCTCAATCTATGGAAGCACGATCAGCTCGAAAACGCAGAGGCGTTATTGACGGCAGCATTCACCACGTCTCGGGATTTGACCCATCATGTATTCGCTAGTCGCGCTCTCGTGCGTTCTCGTTTGCGACAGTGGGACGCAGCGCTCGTCGATGCCGAAAAGGTGCCTATTGCTCACTCGCATGCCACTAACGCTGACGTCAATTTATTCCAAGGGCATCAATGTTCAGCCGTCCGTCATTGGCTACATCGCAAAGAGTGTAGCGCTTGTCGGCAAGGGGGAAAGGCACGAGGCCTACCGAACTTGCGACATCGCATTCGAGTACTTCCATTCATCCCACGTTAGCTTTCTCCTTCTATTCAAGGTATGCATTTCTTCAAACTTGGGCGCTTCTCAGTTACTCACCTCTCCCAGGCAATCATTGTGTTTATGGCCGGCGAGCACCGCGACGCGATCTCGCGCGTAGACGACCTTATCGCTAGGGTGCATTTCAATTCAATATGCTATGTGGTTCAGGCATGTACACAACGTGCTACAATTCAGCGAGTGGCATGACTGACTTTTCCGGAAGTCATATATGTACTTTCTGCTTGGGAATTTGCGCATGGAGTGCCGTGACTACGAGGGTGCGATACAGTCGTACCAGCGTGCTCGAGCCCAATTACGATATCACGCCAGTCCATCTCTTTTGATTATCACATTAGTAAGCTTCCTCACGACGAATTGCAAGGTATCGAAAATGTTGACCATTTGACAGATATCTGGATGGAAATTCGATGATCTCGACCTTGCAATTAGAAAGCAACTTTGTGAAGCCTTCTATGCAGCGGGTCGCACGATTGATGCAGGTGATTCTCTTCTCAAAATGGCGAACGCCTTCAATGAGAAGAGCTATATGAACGGAACCATCGTCAAGTGGATTTCTGGTGAGTTCATAGTCAAGCACTCTTGTTTGGCGTCCATTCGAAACCTCATAGATTTCACTCGCCGATGTCTTTCCACTCACAAACGTGATGCCGTCTCGGTCGCGAAAGTAACCCAACACTATAAAGCACCCCATCCAGCGACCCCCACACCACTCCTGAGAGAGTGGGCAAAAGCGACACTAGTGGGTGGTTCGTGGGAAGTTGCCGTGGTTTCTGCTATTGGCGTAGGTATCTCCTTTTTCTTCGATATCTATCATGGGCCTTAACTCATGGTTTGCAGTTCTCGCTTCCGAGATTCCAGATTTATAGGGCTGTATGCGAGTGTCTAGAAGGGATGGACCGGATAATGGATGCGGCGAATTGTTTTCACGGAATGGTAAACGAATTAGCAAAGGAGGTACAAGGGAAGGAGACGAAGTGGATTCTCGGTGAGTAACCATGCCTACGAAACAGGTAGCATCTATGCGAACATCTTCCCTCAGAATTTAAATCTCGCTGCTGCGAGAAGCTACATGACATTGCAGATACCACAGCGAACTCTTTGCATTATGATGAAGCAATCTCCCAATATACGGCCGCACTCTCCCTTGATCCAGCCATACCACAAGCTCTATTCATCAAGCGAAGCAAAGCGTACTTGGCCCGGGGGTCGTGGGAGGACGCGTTAAATGACGCGAACAAGGTGTGTCGCTCTTGCGCGCGTTCAGCTTTATCAATAAATCATCACTAGGTGATCACCCTCGACTCACTGTCCCCATGGGGCTACGAGAGGAAGCATGCGGCTTTACACGAGGCAGGAGACTACGAAAATGCGATCCATGCATTTGAGGCGATGCTCTCGAAGATATCGCAGTCATCCGATCCAGAGATTCGGAGTGAGTGCATCAAGAACATGCTAAAGTTCATCTATTGACCATCCCTCCCAGAGCCTCATCACCAGTACGCAAATCCTGGGGAAACGAGAACAGCAATTCGGAGGGCCATCCAGGATGCCATCCGCGACTCGCCACGCGTGCTCATCAGCACTATTCTGGCCGGCTTCTCGATAAAGCGGAACAGGCCATGTCATTTGAGTTACTCCCGGTCTTCAACAAGTTAATCTCCTCCATGACGACACACGTGGACCATGCCCGCATCGAGCATGAGGTTACGGAGTACTATCGTTATGCGATGTTCTCACACAAGTGGGAGGAGAACGAGCCTCTGTTCGAGAAAGTCATGCGTATTGTGGTGTACGATCTGGAGGAATCTCTCACTCACGACAAGCTCCAGATGTTCTGCAAGATCGTGCGGGATGAAGGCTTGCACTGGGCTTGGAGTGATACATGTTGTATCAACAAACTGGATCACTTCGTGCTCCAAGAGGCGCTGGTTGCCATGTTCAAGTGGTACCAGGGTTCCGCTCTAACTCTCGTTTTACTCCGCGGCGTTCGCTCCCCGTCACGGCGTGGCGATCTCGTCAGGAGTATCTGGAACACTCGTGCGTGAACATTTCAAGAATATCACGCGTCAAAAGTGGTCCGATTCTACAACGAAGATTGGACGCTCTACATGAACCTTGACGTCCCCAATCACAAGGAGTCACCGGAGATCATCTCGGAGATGGAGGAGGCAACGGGAATCGCGGCGCGTGCCTTAATGGCACTCCGACCAGGCTTAGATGATATCCGGGAGAAGCTATACCTGGCATCTACACGACAGACGACCTTCGTGGAGGACGCAGCTTACTCGTTACTCGGGATGTTCTCCATGTCCTTACCGGTCGTATATGGGGAGGGCGACCAAGCGCTCGGGCGATTGTTGGCACAGCTACTCACGAGCTCTGGAGACACGAGCATCCTTGCGTGGACTGGGAAATCAGGCAGTTTCAACAGCTGCCTCCCGGCCAGCATCATCGTGTTCAACAAGTTACCGACTTCACACATCCCGCTCGCCATCACAGGTACCGAAATAACAGCAATCACTTCTGGGCTTCGCGTCTCTTCTCTCACTCTCACTTCGGCCACAAGATTGTATGACCGACTCAATGATCTCCCTGTACCGCTGTTCGCAGGAAAACGGATGAAGCTTCCATGCATCGTTTTCAAACTCGGACCATTGTCAGTTTTTCGCACCGAGTCGCCGGAACGAGTTTTCCGTGCACAGACGGATACTCTCGGAATTGTGGAGATCACCACCGAGGAGGATCTCTCTCGATTGAATTCCTTATACCTCGTTCACCCATGGGTCGACTTTTTGCTTGACCGTCAGCCCGTCGGGAGTGTAGTCGAGACCCTACCTGAAGAGAATACTACCAACCAGTCTACTTCGTCGATAAGCGAGTCGCAGTCGTTGCCTGGTCCTTCCAATACCACCGCAACAAGCCTACAAACACGATCGACACGGTTCTTCCCCCGTTTTGGGCTGTCGTTTGGCGGATGGAGTACTACCCGTCCCCGAGACACAGCATCCCTTCGCCCTCCTTCGTTTTTATCACCGGCGGACAAACAAACCCGCGCCTTCCGCTTCATTGCTCGACTGGGACAGCCATTTGGTGCGCTGTTACTGACACCGAATCTTGGTAATGTGTCAGCATATAGGAGGGTCGCTGCGGAGAGTTTGATCACTGTCCTGGTGAAGGAGAGCACCCCGGCAGTACTGAATAAGCTGGCGGATGACGTGCGCGTGTTGGACGTGCTTTGACGACATGGTGTCGTTCTCCGAGTCGCACCCACCCTCCGTGATACTTGTACCATTCCTCCCATTTGCAGTTCCCTTGTACCCATCGTATACCGGCCAGCCGTCATTGCTACCCTCTATTCCAAACAATTTCACAATTTTAGGCTTGTCTTGTCTAGATGTCCTTTTCTTTAAAATCCCCCGTTTTGATGGACATTCGAGCCCGTCGCAAAGTTGTCTCCGGACTGTCCATCTCCGACTCTGAATCGTCCTCAACTTCTCGAGGATATAGTGTCGACTCTTTGCTAGAGATCCGCCGCTGCGCGCGCGAGTCTGACCCACCGTTAGACACTGCGCCGCCAAGATGAACGGATGTACCAATGAAAATTCATCGTCCAAACGAGAACGACAAGCCCGCCTCCCACTTTTTATGCACCGCCTTGCGTCACTGGAGCGAGCTTTTCCGGGGGCATCTCAGGAGTTAGATTCGTGGTCTGCGTGATATCGCTCAATCGAATGTAGCCGATGTAGATGTTATGTGCGTAGATACAAGGTGGTGATACGAAGAAAACTCGAAGTCCCTGCTGCTGAACGGGGTTGTGTGCGGTCGGGCGAAACCCGGAGGGTTTCCGACTCGATGCTGGCCCTAGCCTGAAAGGGGGCAAGGTGAGCTGTGACCCTCTCACTAGGAGCCTTAGCGACGCGCCAGCGAAGCTTGGAACCCGTTCAGTAGGAGCAAAGGCTGCTTACCCTTAGCGTACCGGAGGCATAGCGATGCGCATGAACTTATTGAAGAGGACTTGGTCGGCTTGCAGGAAAGGCGCTAGGATGAGTGCATGTTCTCTCAGGTACAGCGTAAAAGCTTCTCCTGCCCATCGTCCGATCACCTTGACGACATCGAAGGGGACCCCCTTCAAAAGGTAGAAAAGGGTGCCTCCTATGCGGAGGCTGTGGCCTTTCAGATCCGCTAGATTGTTTCTTTTGGCGATGTCCGCTAGTTTACTTGTGACCTGCGTTTTGGATAGCGGGCGCAGGCCGCTTTTGGGGTGTATCCATGCGAATAGA
>JBBPRQ010000253.1:0-43001 GCA_038093095.1 Boletus insuetus
TAGATTGTGAGGAAAGCATATGATCTGTATATATCATTAGCCAGCAAATAGATCTTTATAAAGGCACTCACTTCATTGGTTAGTGAATAGTTGCATTTACAATCAAAATATCCCTCTCCATACCAATCAGGCTTCTGAAAAATGATGTTCCATCAACACATAGAAATCCTCCTTTCCACTGTGAGCATGTTCTTTCCTCCACATATCTCTGAGCCTTTCGCTTCTCCTCCTGATCTTTTTGCTGTGTGGTGATCCAATATAGCTAGCATCACTTGCTTATGGCAGTTGTAAACAGTGCCTTTGGAGACACCTGCCCACTCTGCCATATCCTGTGATGTAGTAGCATTTCCATAATGGCCACCAATGCAGCTACATTGAGAAAGATTGCAAGTTGAATTTGAACTGGCAATTGAGGGTTGGTAGAGTTGTTGTGGAAAATGAAATGATCCTCAATGAGTTTGACAATCTCAACAAATACTTCTGGGCAAACTCTCAGCTTGCACCAATATAGCTCTGGGTTATCAAGTTACCATTCATCAAGAAGTGAGAGCTGAGGAATATGGATAGAAGGAGGGTGTTGATGGAGAACAGATGCCTTGGTAACTTCATCTTCCAAGTTCCAAGGCCACAAGTATTCCATAATAATCCACAATGAGCATATGAGTCAAATCCATTGACTCTAAGTTGGAGTCACTGGAAGATTTCCCAGTAGTAGACTCCAAATCACTGTCACAATCTGAGGACTTGGAAGAGTGAGAGCTGTCATCATCATCAGCAGATAAGCAGGAAGAGTTTGAGAGGTCAATGGATGAAGGAGGAAAGTCATCATCAGAATTAGCATCAGCATCTGATAGTGCCTCTTGAAGCATTGAGATATAGAGATAAAGCCCTAGCTCTTTCCAGATTCTAGCAAGGACATTAAGCAAGAGTTGATGCTCAGAGATGTTGGGCATGGTGAATCTAAGCTGCTCAGCCATTTTGTTCACCCTTATATCTCATTCAGAGTCATTCTCAAGTCCCAAGACAGTGCAATCCAGGTTAGGCATGCTCAGATGCACCAGCAGATATAATTGTATTGCTGGGAAGCAGACACTCTGTAGCCATGAGCATAGCCACCACTGGTGTGGCCATCTTGTGACTGCAATTCACACAAATTGGTTGACCAATCACTTGAGTGATCTAGGGTCATGGCCCTGCTCACAATTGTCATCATGCTGTGACTTGGTGAGGCTTCAGAAACTGCTCAAGAGCAAGTGCACATGCAGCCATCCTATGGCTTTAGTGCCTAGCATGTGACCACTTAATGTTCAATCAGAGCTTAGTTCAAGAAACATTTTGGCATTTAGTAAGCAAAATGCTTCTGTAATGTTTTGTGCTAATTGGGCATTTGACGCCCACTACTAATAATTAAATAATTGTGTAATTAACTTAGAGTGTTTACGGAAATTTGCCAACACTCTTATGTAATTAGGCTTGGGCCACCAGTACGTGTGCTGCTTGGTTAGTTCGATAGCTTGTTTTTTGTGAGTCCCCACCACGCCTCAATGGTCCAATTTTTTTGAACTACATTGGTGCCAAGCAGGATGGGTACAGAAATTTTTTCATCAGTCACCCTTCCATGTAGCGGCCGCATAATAGCCAACAGATTAGCAAAGGTTCGTCCACGTCTGCATTGGCTTGGCATTGCTCGTCTCACTTACACCTCTAGGTCGCCTTGTACGAACACCTTGCAAAATGGTATGGTGGTCCTCCCAACAAATACCACCTGAGTCTCTACTCCGAATGGGCCAAGCACGACTGGGGCATGATCATCACTAGTAACGCCCAGGTTTCTCGAGACCACCTGACGCTAGGGCGTGATATCATGGTCCCTGAAGTATTGAATGAGGAGACATTAACCCCGTTCAAGAAGCTGGCGCAAACCCTCCACGCAGGGAGCGCGCATGATCCATCTATGCCCCCGTTGGCTGTCATGCAGCTCTCTCATGCAGGTCGTCAGTCTCCCAATATCATCGGTGGTCGTAAACTGGGCGTTCCGCCCATAGCGCCGAGTTCGGTTCGGCTCGGATCACACAAGCGTGCTCAGTCGCACGATGGGGTCACCACTCTGAATGCGCAGGACGTACCACATCTACACTTCCGTGCACTGTTCCAGCAACCGCGAGAAATGACTCTTGATGATATCAAGCGAGTACAGCAGGCATTCGTCAGAGGTGCTTTAATGGCTCTAGAAGCAGGGTTTGATGGAGTTCAGCTTCACTGTGCGCATGGGTGTGAGTAATTTTACGACGTTCGTGAATTGTTGTTCAAAAAAACACCAGACCTTCTTGCCCAATTTCTCAATCCCAAGGTATCACCTAAGACGCTACGAGCGACGCCTCGGCTGACACTATGCTGAGTAGAGCAATGTTCGGCGAGATGAATATTCGGTTGAATCACCGAACACACTCCGTATGGTGCGCGAAATCGTCGAGGGTATCCGTGCTGTCGTTCCCAGAAACTTTGTTCTTGGCGTCAAAATCAACTCTGCGGATTACGTAGAGTCGGGCGAGAGACCTTCAGGCGAAAGAGTATCGAGGGAGACTCAGCGTGTCCTCGATCATATACGTACGATCGCACTCTGGGGGATGGTGGACTTTATTGAGATAAGTGGAGGCGACTACGAGTCACCAGGTGGGTATTGGTGATCACATCCGAACCCCAAGACTCATCGCTCTCGCAGATTTCATGTCCACCAAGGCACCGAGTCCTCGTCAAGCTTTCTTTGCTCAGTTCGCGCAAAAGGCCCGGGAATGCCTGAAGTCAGATTCTCCGGCAGATGTCAATGTCCCTCTCATTCTCCTTACAGGTGGTCTTCGTTCGCCATCTCACCTGCAGGGTGCGCTGGACGCTGGACATGCCGACCTACTTGGAATCGGACGAGGTTCAATTGTGCGTCCAGATATACCAGCCCTTTTGCAGAAAAGAATCCTCAACGCCACTGCTGGTGGCACCTCGATCGCCTCGGACGACGAACCATTTGGACATGAACCAGACGGTGACCTCCGGCTTCCATCTTGGGTGCCTCAAATCCCGCTCGTTGGTGCGGGTGTTGGTGTGGCATGGTACAATGTTCGCATGCGAACTATAGCAATGTCCCAACTTGAGAAGAAGGTAGATGGTAAACCATTTCCTGTACCCCCGCCGGAATTTGAGATGAATAAGATAGAGGCTATGGTGCGGATGTGGGTCTGGCTAGAATGGCGTACAATGTTCCTTGGAGTTCTGTCAGTCTGTTGTTTGATTGCGTCGATCGTGCTGTTGATGCTGTTAGTAGGCAGGTGATATCATTGATACCTTGTATGAATAATGATACCATGGTTTTTACAATGCCTGTGCATATGACTGACTTGACAAGTGCGAAGAGCCCGGGGTGGAATGGATTCGACCATTCAAGGTTGTGCGAGTCGCCCTCAATCAGCCCGATATTTCACTGTCTCTCAACCGAGAAGGTTGTCATCTCACGGACGGAACTTGATGCGAACGAGACACACAGTTTCCCAGACCGTCAATAAGCGTGTATGAAAATTTGGCGTTTCATAGCACAGATAAGTAGACACGTGAACCGTAACAATGCCGGTTGAATCTTGATAACGTGAAACCAGGAATACAGTTAATCCGCTCGGGCCTGCACCCGAATTTCAGAATAAATAACTCGTCACGGAGTGTCGTGAGGGAAGGTATAAAAGATGTAAAGATTTGGTGTCCAAGGAGGTTTGAACCGTCGTCTGTTCTCCCGTTCGTTATACTTAGTCACAATCGTCAACATGCCTGCTACCACCTCCGTCACACTCAACACAGGGGCAATCATGCCTACGGTCGGTCTAGGTAACTAAGACCCTGAGTTTATGGTGATCTACTGATCAGATGGTGCTTCTCTTCCAATAGGCACTTGGAAGTCCAGGCCAGGCCAAGTCGAGCACGCTGTGGAGTTTGCATTGAAGAATGGATACAGACATATCGATACTGCTGCCGGTTACCAGAATGAGACCGAAGTCGGCCAGGGGATGAAAGCGTCTGGGATTCCGAGGGAACAAGTTTTCTTGACGACAAAACTCGATAACCCAGACCAAAGGAACCCAGCTGCCGCACTCGAGTCATCGTTGAAGAAGCTCGATACCCCATATATTGACCTGTGTAAGGTTCTACTCCTCGCATATTACATGGAAGGCGTTCATATCACGTTCAGGGTTGATGCATTGGCCTGCCCCCATGACAAGGGACGGAAAGGCTGACAATGGGCATGACTGGCTTGACACGTGGAAAGCGATGGAAGACCTTTACCTAGCTTATCCAGAGAAATTGAAGGCGATTGGTAAGAGAAGGGCATCATTGCATATGAATATCACTCAAGTCTTTTGTCAGGTGTCTCGAACTTCTCTGTTGAATACCTTCAGCGACTCTTGCCAGTCGCTCGAGTGGTTCCTGCGGTGAATCAGATCGAGCTCCACCCGTAAGCTTTTGAAAGTTACTAGTGCGGCCATAAGCATGATTATAGTACCTGGAAGGTCTTGCCCACAACATGACGTCGTGGAATTCTGTCAGAAGAAGGGGATCGTATTGACGGCATACTCACCACTTGGTTCCGACAATTCCCCGCTATTGAAAAACGAGGTCGTCAACAGAATCGCTACCAAGTATAGTGTTTCGCCTGCCAACGTGTTGATCTCCTTGCACGCCAACAAACCGCTGCACACAGGTGCGTCTACTGCAGTGCTACTCGCAATAGCTCGCCCATCTAGTATGATTTGTAGTGCTGCCCAAGTCGGTGACGAACGAGCGTATTCTCAGTAAGTAATTAGGACCTCCCAATCACGTCATTTGTTCACTTTGTGCACAGGCAATGCGAAAATCATAGACCTGACCGAGGAGGACATCAATGACCTGCATGAGATTGACAAGACACACCACTTCCGCGCTTGCCACCCCGATTGGACTGGTTTTGGCGGTCTCGGATTCCCTGACTGCAAGTAGACGCGGATGCCATAGGAGAAAGATATGTTCTAAGGAGTAGAACCATGTAACAACTAGTGTGGTTTTGAAGGATTCTTTAGGAACCCAACTATCTCAAATAGCTTGATCAGGCGAGGTGCTGTATGAAGACCAAAATTCGCGGCAACACCGAGCACTGGCAGTGCTACACCGAGACAATAACAGAAATGATCACCAGGATTCTCGAGGCAGATATATGCCACCAGCGAATGCAGTTGGTCAGCGTGACTGTGTAGACTCGGACGAGGCAGTGGGGATTGGCCAGAGTGTCGTATATATAAGTAGCTCAGACCCAAAGGCAGAGTCGATCGGCAACGCTGGCACTACGCGATGGCGACCCTTCCTCGCACGGCAAAGCAAAGTTCAACACCTGTTCCCACTCGGACACCTGCGTTCGGCCATCGACCTCACTCTGATCACAGTTTTGATGCCGGGATAAACTCATCCGCCGCATGGACAGAGCATCTGGATCGCGGGTCTCTCTCTGACGACGAACCGGCTGATTATCCAGAATTATATGGACAACGCGGCTTATCTGCGCGTGCACTGTACCAGTTTGAGGGCAAGCCAGAGTTCAGAGAACTCACTGTCGAAGCCGGGGACAAGCTCGAGGTCCTGAAGCAGGACGTCGGGGATGGGTGGAGCCTCGTGAAGACGGAGGATGGAAAGGTTGGTTTGTTGCCCACAGCATATTACACAGTAGGTGGACTACGTCGCTGGCTGCTGTTTCGCCTGACATCTCGCAATTCAGCACACCATCGACTTCCTCTCTGCGCCAGCTGACAGCCAACCGATATCAAAGGAGCTGTCCACCGACACCGTCTCGCCTCATCTCTCTCCCAAGGGCAACTCTGAGTCAGAGCTCCCTCCGCTTGTCCCACAAACTACAGGAGAATGGCCGAACGTACCCCCGAGCTTTCGGCAGCGATTGCTTGGCGGAAAGACCATCAATCGATTCTCCGCCTTCGTCACCAGTGGCGCGGAGGAGTGGGTCCTAAACGGTGCTCCAGCTCCTGAAGACGAATTTGCGGCGCCCAATTATACTTCTCATGGCCGCTTCTCAACCACAGATTCCGTCGCGGAGGATATTCGGCTCAACAAGCTAGGTATCGGCGAGGTCGACAGACATTTCGTAGACGAAGGCCCCGCCTGGCAGCCCAAGATTCCCGAATTCCGCGTCTTGGTCCATTCTCCGTCGAAGCGGTCGTCAGGTCTTTCCGGAGCTTACACCATATACAAAGTCACCTCTCTTGTCCACTCGGCCGAGAAAGGCAAGCCTCATGAGGAGGTCCGCTCGGCCTCCCCTGTATATATTACCGTCCAGCGACGCTTCTCGCACTTCGTCGTTCTTCACACTGCATTGCTCAGGCGGCTCCCTGGAATCGCACTACCCCCTCTCCCAGAGAAGCAGTACGCAGGTCGATTTAACGCCGCGTTCGTCGAAGCTCGACGAGGAGACTTGGAACGATACCTCGACCGCGTTGTGCGGCACCCCATCGCACGTTACGCAGAGGTTGTCACGTCTTTCCTAGGCTGCGAGGATGACCTGGTAAGCGGTCCGTTGGCCCAGGGTAGGGTTTAGGAGCCTGCTCAATGTCCCTCGTATCCTTTTTATGCAAGGAGTGGACACGGATGATGCCACGATTCTTGTTGATGCGTGCTGCTGGGCCATCCTTCTTTGCACATGTTTTTCACCCAGCATTCAACTTCGATATCCAGGATGCTTCAGAAGTGATTGAGAAGTTTGACAACCATGTGCGGGCCGTTGGGAAAGGTGTACAAGGGTTGAGGAGCATCTTTAATCGGGTGAGGGAAGCGCGGATAGGTGGGTAGTCATATTGGTTCAAGTATGCGTCCCTCACAAGCACTGACATTTACAGAAATGTCCAAAGCTGAGCGCTCCCTTTCTTACTCCCTCCTGTCTCTTATCACTGCAAAACCATCATCATCTGCGCCAGCTCTTGGCGCAAATGAGGAAGAAGAAAATGCGTCCCCACAGCTCCAGGGGCTTCTGAACAACGATGGCGCTTGGTGTTGGCGTGACGATTGCCAAGACTGTCTTAACCTTACGAAAGCGGTACAGAAGACTGCAGAGACGTTGCAAAGTGTAGCAGATCTGTACGACGATCATGTCGGTTCTCTATCATTGCATGTGAAGCTTCACGCTCAGGATTGCTACAGGCCAGAAGAAGACAACTTGCCACTCACGAAGCTCTCAAAAGCGTCGCCCATCCTTACATGACATATCAGGTACGTTCTATATTATGGAGTCCGTATACATGCTGAGCTATCATTTCAAGGGGATCATAGAGACCCATCGATCTACGTATTCCCGGTATGCGGAGGCCACCGGCAACAATGTATGCAATCTATTCCTGGACTAGCTTCGCTCTCTGATTCACGAACAGCTGAACGAAGACGTAGTTTCACGTTGCGAAACAGTTCTCAATGCAACCATGTCGGAACTGGATACTTATCATACGCAAAAAGTCGAGGACTTCACGAGTCTGACAAAGGATCATCTCGATGGGGAAATCGCATTGTACGAACAGATGCTGACGCGACTCAAAACTGCACGACGTACGCTCGATTCCCCACACTTGGATGAACTGGGACGCTCGCCCAGAAGACCTTCACGATTCGAAAAGGATTTAGATAGGTCGGTGAATGATATCGAGCCGCTTGCGCAGCCTTGTCCGCATGTGTATGACTCGGCGCCAATGCGACCCGTGAGCATGGCTATCCAGGGTGGTGTGGGTTTACTTCTCGGGAGTTCGAGTTCAGGAGGGCGGACGAGTGTGCTGGGTAGATTGTGGGCTTGAGTGAGAATTTTTTTCTCGTTTTATTTTGTGACGTTATTTCTTGGGATGGTGTGCTGTCATAGCTTACAGGTACCGGAGAATAATTCATAATCGAATGTTGCCAAGAAGCGCGGCGTTTGTCTTGTTTGAAACAGGGCTGCCAATGCCCTTACAAAGGCCGCAGACGACAATCCCGGAAACAACATCTAGTTCAAAGGAGTGATTGGTAGGTGCGGAAGAGATGCGAGGATCTGTATAAGGAAATTTACATGCTGGAGTGCATAAAGCTGTAAGTGGATCCTTTAATATGCTGGAAACAGATTTACCATGCCAGGTTAGTCAGCCCAGTCAGCACCTGTCTGGACCTCCAACGGGATAATAGGGGTGTCACTGACGGGAAATATGTCAACCTGTGACGCTTGCCAAGGCTGTGATTGTTACTGCAATTTCCGCATACCCGGAGTAATGACAGTGTGATTTGTCAGGTATCACATCGACGGATAATAAGTCACTTGAGCCGCGGTCGTCGGCTATTGCGCAACGTTGGACAAATTCGTCTGTCTTTGCAGGTATATAAACCACCCATTCAACCCAAACCATGCTAACAACTGTTCACAGGAAATTCACAGAGAATGTCTACTCGCATCGTTACTGTCTTTGGTGCCACAGGGGCTCAAGGTACCGTCATACCTATATTCTACTTGACCGAGCCTCACTTTCTCCATAGGTTCATCCGTCGTCAAAGCATTACTCGCCGATGGGACGTTCACCCCAAGGGCAGTGACGCGCGATGTGAAATCGGAGAAGGCGTTGAAGCTCAAACAACTTGGTGTTGAAGTCGTACAAGGCGATGTCTGGGATGTTACATCCCTCAAGAACACTATGCACGGTGCGGAGGCGGTGTTTGGGGTAGCTTCAATTCCTTTCCCCCAGTATTATGAATTAATGGCCCTTTCGTCTAGGTCACTGCATTCTGGGATCAGACTAACTTCCGCGAGGGCCCTACTAGCGAAGTGGTTATGGGAAAGAACTTGGTAGATGCGGCAATCGCAGTTGGCGTCAAGTTTTATGTCTGGAGGTAATATCAGACCGTGGTTCCCGTCGCCACACTGTGCTCAACATCAGTTACTCCAGCTCTCTCCCCCACTGCACCAAAGCGACCAACGGAAAATACCGTAGCGTGTTGCACTATGACAGTGAGTTTGCTCCAGAGCTGTGTATGCTGTTACTAGCTCACAATTCATCATTGATTAGATAAAGCTGATGTCGAGGAATACCTCCGGAACACTGAGCTTCCGCACGCAAATATCCACACTGGTGCGTCCATCTCCGTTTCCTTTGAACCGAATCTGAACACTGTTTGGTGTAGGATGGTTCTGCGAGAACACGTGGAAGTGAGCAAAACTCTTACAATCAACATCCCATGGTTAATTGATCATTCTGACGCGCACAGTTACAATTATCTGACTTTGACATCGGACTCGTCCTCGTACGAGCTTACTATACCGAACTATGACCCAAACTCCCCCCAATACTTCACCTGGGTTGAACGCGACATTGGCCAATCCGTGCTCGCACTTCTTAAACACTACAAGGACGATTCGGCGCAGATCCTAGGCAAGACCTTTTATGCAGTGAGCGACAAGATGAGCTATACAGACTATGCGAAGGAGATCGAGAAAGGTAACGTGCCGTCCAGCGCCAAGGTCAACCCTTGATACTGAAAAGTGCAGCGGTCGGAAAACCTGTCCGCTTCGTGAGAGGTGCACCCACTGGAATGGCGGTGAGGTCTATCAATCCTGTATCTTTTTCGACGATCACTCATATTTGTGTATTCATCCAGGAAATGGACGAAACGGTATGTATTCCAGTTCGCGCCGCCAAGTGGTCTCATCTCACTTCGGATGCAGTATGGGTATCAATCCGAGTTCGGCGCGTTTCCGCACGCTACCATCCCGGACCCTCGTCTGGAGCGCCTGGGGGTGAAGTTCAATTCGATCAAGACGTTTGCAGAAGAGGCATTGAAGAAGAGATTTGCTTGAAGCGATTTGCTTCGAGTTGGCAATGCAAGCCTCGCGATTCGTGGTCGTCATTTGTATGTAGGATTACCAAAGGTGCAAGGTTCGCGGTAAGGAAAGCTTGTTTGATTGCGGTAGCAAGTCATATTTATGCAAATGTGAGTCGATGCTAGTAAATGTAAATAACCGTTCGGTCTGGATGAAAGCCAAGAATAACTGCCGGAGTGCGTGGGTAAAATTGTACTAGCTTGGGTACACCTGGAGGGTTTGACATCTACCACCATGCTGATCACTAAAGCTCATCATGATGTACCCAGCAAGCTCGACAACGGGAAACCGATTCGGATTTTTGTGATTTCTCCTGTTGTGCCAAACTACCCCCAAGCTAAGTTTCCAGGTATATCTCCCCTCCGAACCAGTGGAGTGCATCTTATAGAGCACTATCACGACAGGCGTTGTCTGCTTCAGGTACGCGATGGATCACAAGTACCCCTGAACTTTTTCGACTGATCGACAAACATCAGCGAGATTTACCAAGTGACCGGACCTGTTGAGAGGTTTGCCGGACAGATTGCAAGCCATGGATACGTTGTCGGTGCGTCAAGTAGTTCTCATAATCGGATGGTCTTTCGTACAGAAGAGTCTAGCATGCCCGTCAACTTATCATGAGTTCGAAGGCCCCGAACCCATTCCTTATGATACGGAAGGTGCCTCGTTCGATCAGTTATCTTGGACACTCACAGAATGTGTGACCAGGAACGGACCGGGGTAATAGATACAAGGTGGACATCACGCCGTGCACATGATCGTCTTCTTGATGACGTTTGTTAGATCGAGAAAACAGTAGCCGCCTACGACGAGGTGCTCACTTCCCTCGCCCCTGTTTGAACGGCGAGTACTGATCTACGTAATCTTGAATGGATGAAAGGATGCCACACTTTCCGTCGACCTGCTAGTCTCCCATCCGAACTGCAATGGTCGTATTGCGGGTCCGTGAAACACCATTCCTCCGTTATTATTACCGCCTCACGATGTTTTCAAAGCGACGGGAATGTGCCTAGGAGGTCACTTGGTACGTCTCTCTGCTGTTTGGCTCGGACATCGCGCCTCACCCAAACCCAGGCGTTCCGTGTGCGACATTGATCGTCCTCGTTAATGATACTACTATTGAATGGGTTGTGTCTTTCTCAGGCTGCATTTGACCCCAGAGTGCTCTCCGCAGTGTGCTTCTTTGCAACGGACATACACGGTGCGACCCTCGGGAAGAACAAGAACGATGACTCGCTCGAGCGAGTCCGAAAAGGTGACATGAAAGGGGAGCTCGTTGTAAGCACTGTTTGTCATCAGGTTATCTCCACCTTACAAGGAGCATTGCAGATGATTTTCGGAAAGCAGGCATGTACCACCTCTTGGTTCGCCGTGTGCCAGGCTAATTGTTTGGTGGAGGATACGCATGTGCCACGTGCGGGACGTGATTTCATCAGGAAGACGCTCGAAGACGCGAACATTGCGTGCTCTGTTCGTGTTCGACGTGCGCGTCGGTCAAGCACTCACTAGGTTTATACAGTTTCTGGAGGTACAAGCCCAACATGCATTCATTCGAGACGAATCATCCAAGGGACGTTGGGATGCAGCGCTTACAAGGTCTCTTTTCACGTTCATGCTCGAGGTGTTTGAGAGAACGATTGGGCGAGATCTCGGGCCCAAGGCGGACAAGGTAAATAAGATTGAGCATGTGTGTTAGTAGAACAGGCGTTTGTTTGCGACTGTTAGAATCCAATGCCTTTGCCAAACAATATCAAACAACCGCTCTCTCGATAGTTCGAGGTTGGTTCGTTGTCGCAATATATGCTTGTGTTGCTCTCATCTCGGAGGTTCCGTAGGCCTGATACAGCACCAGACATCCAGTCTTTATGGGGACTCTCGCACCACTTCCAGCTTATCCTTCTACGCAGGCAAGGAAGGGTTTCTCAGCATCGCAACTAGCACAGTTTCATTCCAATCTCTCAAATGCTCTTGCACAAGTAATTGCACTACCGCCAGCGAAACTGGATATACCCCCGACTCGTGCCTTCATCTCCAGCTATGCAGGAGATGCGGCGCAACAGATCCTCGAAACACTCTGGGAAGACATCCAGCCTGTAAAGCATGACGATCGTTTGCGCCAACGCGTCCTTCTCCTTGCAGAGAAGCTCGCATCCTCTGCTCTAGGACTGGAGCTCACAACACTACTTGATCTCTGCGTTGCCTTTCCGACAAAGATCACCCATTTGAGATCGATATTGACCGCAGCCCTCGATGGGACGCCCAACCTGACTTCCACGTTCACCTCGGAAGTTGTCCCCGCGTTCACATCCTTGCTGTCCTCGTCTCGATCTTCGGGACTATACGGTCTCCGAAAAACGGCTTGTTGTTTGACGAACCTTCTCCGTCCCGGTCCACCAGACCTCGTTCGTCCATTTGCACATAACAAAGATTTTCTCGTAGCACTAACTCGCGCGTACGATGACGGCCTCGCCGCCATCTCCCGCTCATATGGCGGCATCCGAATTGGCGTCCCTAACCGCCAACTCGATTCCTGGGAGAAAATATGGCTGGACACTAAAGTGGACATTGTCGACGCCTTTCACATCATCGTGACGACGGTGGTACAGGACATCTCTACGGCTTCGGGGACGGAACTCGCAGTAGAGGCAGATCGGAGCTTTGAGATCGTGTTCGCATTGCTTGGCGTTGCACCCCAATCTGCAACCGTAGGACCCGCTGATGCCGTTCCATTCCTCAATCGATCGCTCATCGCGGACTATCAGTATGCGTATGACCTGAGCAAGATATTATCTTCTGCATTACACGGTGCATCACGCGATGACGCGCGGATGGAACGCTTGGAGTCCAATCTACGTTCCCTTGTCGTTGAGCGGTCGAATGGAGATGCCAAAGACCCAGGTGCACTCGAGCTCCTCCTTGGTTCGTCTGGCATCGCTCCAAGAGCCGCCAGCATTACAGTTCCAATCACACAGCCAGTGACTACTAACAAGGGGAAAGCAAAGGCGACAACTCCCGAGCCCAGCCCACCTCATGACGCCGATCTCGACATGCAAATAGTACAAGTGCTAGAAATATTTCCCGATCACCCACCCGAGTATATTCGCAAACTGCTCATGCATCCCTCCTTCCCGTTCCGTGGCAACGCAGAGAGAGTGATTGAAGCGCTTCTGGAAGGGACAGCTCCCGGCGAGGATGCACTCGGAGATGGCGTTGCTGAGAGCATCTCGATTAGCGTTCCCGTCATGGACGTCCCTATGGAGAGGAGGAACGTGTTTGACGACGAGGTCATGGATCTCAGTCGCATACATATTGGAAAGAAAACGTAGGATATTGAGGGTTTTCTGTCGTTCGTATAGGTCGCTAATCTCTCGCATATAGGCTAGGAATCTCGCTCAGCCAGAATCGAGCAGAAAAGGAACAGATAATTCGATTGGCCGAAGCGATATCGGTGGATTCTGACGAGGAGAGTGGACGGCCCAAGGCGCTTGACGTGATGGATCTAGACGATGACATCGACGAGGCTGGCACAACCACCGTCAAGATTCTAGTTGATGGGGAGGACAGTGGCGACGAAGAAGTGGACCCAATTAAGCCAGAGACGATATTGGAACTGGCTTATATCCGAGATCCCAAGTTGTTCAATCGAGATGGTGAGACACGAAGGAGCAAGAAACGCGCGGAACTCAAGCAACAGACAGGTACCGATCACCCTGTAAGCTCACCCTCGGGGCCATGCTAATGCTTCTTTTATCAGGCTGGACAGATGAACAAATTGAGGGCTGGAGAATCATGTTGGAAAGAAACGTGAGTGGTTTTGTATGGATACATTCCTATTCATACGTATGTGCATTACGCCAGCCCAAGAAAGAACGTATATTGGAAAAGCATGAGTTCTCTGGGAATAGGATCGTGAATATGCCAATTGCCGGCGGCACTGGAGATCACCCTGGCGGTGGACAACGGGGCGGAGGCAGGGGTAGAGGACGAGGACGAAGTGGTGGCGATGGTGGCGGCGGTGGAAGAAGTGGACCAGGGGAAATGAACGAACATGTTGCCCGTGAGCGTGCGTTGAAGGAAAAGCACAAATCTAACAATCGGAGAAGGGGACACGACAAGAAGATGAGAAAGGCAGGCGTTGGTCCATCAGAGTAACTGTATTGTTTATGACAGAAATGCAGAATGAATAGAGGCCACGGACACGCGCAAAGTTAAGAGGGGAAAATTTTCTTGAATCTTGAATCAAAGGTCAACTCGATGACATCATTGACCAGTTTCATGTCTGGTGTACGGTCAAAGACGCGGGAGGATGCAAGGGCGATGTAGCTCACCAAGTTCCTTGTCCGAGTCCAGGTTGAGGCCTCGCAGGAGCTTGATGCTCAAGTCGTCGAGCACTTTGCCGATGATCTCGACAAATGTCCCCTCTAACTGGTCGCTCTGCGTGGTTTACGGATTGTGAGTTGGCCGTCTGACAGATACAGACAGAGACATACCTCAGACATCTGTATATTTACCTGTCCTCCATCGCACGCTTCAACGATGGCACCCCCTGCGTGTTGCTAGAGTCTGATCTCAGGAGACTCGAGGGCTGGCGAAGTAGCATACAACTCACGTTCAGCACTTTGCACGGTAATCGTACGATGCGTCCGACGAAATCCGGAAGACGCGCGGCGTTGGTTCTGGGGGATTGGTCGCTCATCTGGACGTGGTGGTCAAAGCCAGACGCGTCTCGCTCACCGACGCGTCCATTTGTTTGGCTCACGATGTCACAACTCGCTTACGGCTCGTCGCTTCGTACTACATTTCCCATCGGCTCTGGGTCACAGGGCTCTTGTCAGCTGCTGCTTCGTGCGAATGACGACGGGAAACCGGGCCCCTGTGCATGAAGCGTCAATATAAAATGCACCACATGGAAGTAGAACAGCCGATTGGGAGCACACTTTGAAGCCCTTGTCATCGTGTGTTGTCTGTTCCATCGTGTCGCATCTCGCTCATCTCATATTGACCAGGTCCCTTACAGCTTACATTTGAACACCAGTATGCGCGCAGTCGTGTACGAGGGTCCCTTTTCCGTGTCGGTCAAGGAGGTTCTAAAGCCTGTCATTACCCATCCAGACGATGTCATCGTGAAAGGTGTGTGTCATTCTTGCACTGTGCTACCGTGGTATGTGCTCACACAACCCGTACCTTTGTAGTGACAACGACATGCATCTGCGGGAGGCAAGACATTCTTACTTCACCTGTACTGTCTGACCGAGACTTTGTGGACAGTGACTTGCACATGTATGAGGGGCGCACGGCCGCACAGGCTGGCATCGTATTTGGACACGAGAAGTAAGTCTGTCCCAGGTTCAATATGTGCCGTATAGTCCCTAATTGTAGTGTCTCTGCTAGTATGGGTGTTGTCGACGTGACACTGTTTCTCCAGTTCTGTGGATCGTTTACTTACAAACGTACTTGTAGGAAATAGGTTCTGCAGTGACTGTGAGTGTAGTAATACATTTCCTATTGTGTTGGCCACGCTGACAATTATCCCGATTTCCCCGTCCGTATCAACCTTGAAGCTACTGAAAAAAGGTGATCGTGTTGTGATGCCTTTCAATGTTGCTTGTGGTCGCTGCTTGAATTGTGAAGAAGGGAGGTCGGCGTTTTGTACGATCGTGAATCCGGGTTTCGTGAGTTTCTGCCAGTATACGATTGCAACTTTGAGCTGACGTGGTTGTTTAGGCAGGAGGGTGAGTATCTCATAAATTGTCGCTGGGGCTCATTTGACATCTCCGAAACCAAGGGCGTATGGGTAATATTTCTTCCCCATTCAGTGTTGCTGGAAATCAACCATTTTTGTTTTATTAGGTACGTCGCGATGGGCCCGTATCAGGGAGGTCAAGCCGTCAGTCACTCGGTGGACTATTCAATTTCGTAATCTGATATTCAGGTTGCGCATCTCAGGAATATGTCAGAGTTCCGTTCGCCGATTACAACGCTCTCAAGCTACCTCCCGGCACAGAACACGAGGAAGACTTTGCTTTGCTAGCCGATATCTTTCCTACTGTGTGTACCTTGCTATTATTCATTCTGTGATAATCCGTATTGACCTGGAAACTAGGGATGGCATGGAGTGGAACTCTCAGTTCGTGTTTCACCGCATGAATTATAGCACACAGTATACAAATATCTTATTTCAGGGATTCCGTCCTGGTGAATCAGTTGCTGTATTTGGTGCAGGTCCTGTCGGGCTCATGGCGGCGTACTCTGCCATCCTGAGGGGAGCATCTGAAGTGTACGTTGTCGATCGTGTCCCCGAAAGACTCCAGAAAGCGAAAGAAGTCGGATGTGTGCCAATTGACTTTTCAAAAGGGGATCCAGTGGAGATGATCAAGGCATTGAGAGGCGGGCAAGTTTTCCTCTCGTTTGATGCGGACAGGAGACGCAACTTACATAAATGGGACCCTCAGGAGAGAAGTCGACAGGGGGGTGGATGGTATGTGCATACTCAGAAACCAGAATTCGTTCTCAACGTGGTCGCTTTAGCTGTGGGGTACCAGGCAACAACTGGCGATGGCAAGACGGAGAAACCGAATGTGGTTTTGGAGGCCCTGATCAATGTTGTACGCCCTACCGGCGGCCTTGGTATCCCAGGGTTGTATGTACCTAGCGATCCTGGAGCGCCAGATTCTGCCGCAGCCAAGTACGTTAACATATTCACTTGCGCTGACTGCATACTTACCACCATGTGTTGTCACAGAGGCTATATATCATTCCCCTTCGGTAAGCTACTAGTCAAGACCTTTTGATAACTCTTTAAGGTCGACGGGTATTGCTTTCCGTAGGGAAACTTTTCGAAAAGGGACTGCGAATCGGGACTGGACAATGTAATGTCAAGGTACGTACCTCTCCACCCTTTCTGGATTGCCACTTACCTATTGATAGGCATACAATCGCTACCTCCGCGACCTCATCATTTCTGGAAAAGCAAAGCCCTCGTTCGTTGTGTCGCACAACATATCGTTGGACGACGCTGCAACAGCCTACGACAAATTTGATAAGAGGGTGGACGGATACACCAAGGTCTTGTTGCATCCTTGAAAAGTAAGATGCGCTGAATGAAATTTCCTGTGGAATGATTGAGTGTGCAGGGGTGCGTTCTGTATAGTGAGAACATGTATGTTAGCTGCCAGTTCACGCGTGCTTACATTCAGGATGCGTCCTTCCTGAACACACGTTGGAATCGTCTTGAGCGAGTACTAGTATACAGCATCCTTGCCTCGATGGGCAAGTGTCCCTTGTAAGCGAGGGACAAAGATGCAGGGTTTGTATATGATTGTTACCTTCTTTCCCTTTAGGTAAGGCCGCCGAAGCAAGGCCATGCTAAGGGCGATCCTTCTCCGCTATCGCTACCTCATCGTGAATCCATCTGGAGGAGCGGTATTACCAATTTACCACTGAACGGCCAGTATCCACTCGAAGTACTCAATGTCGAACACGGCAGTTGACAATGAAACCCTATTGAAGAACCTCAGAGACGCGGTCTGGGGAGATCAGACGATCTTCAAGAACCAGCGTGACTTGTCTGATGCTGGGATGGGTCATTCTCATATAGTGGACTACCTTGATTTCGGCGAGTATCTCACAGCGATCAAAGTTATTGCCCCGACCGTACGCTCTGCAAGATTTCTTGTGCGTGAAGAGTACCGTCTCGCCTTCAAGGCATTCGAAGAGGATGGTTTGTATTGCGGAGGCGCTTGTGTCATGGGACAACCTGGAATCGGTAAGATCAGCGTTTCGCTCACTTGTGACACGCTTTCTAATTCCATCTTCTCCACCAGGGAAGTCGTGTTTCATCGCATACGCTGTCATCGAACGGCTACGTGACAAACACCCCGTGGCAGTCCAAATCCATGATGAAAGCTATGCACTGTTTTCGGAGGTTGGCGTCAGCCTTCACTCTCTCCATGCCCAAGAACCCCTGAGAACCAATCAAGGCATCTGGGCATTCTCCGACTCGAACGCGGATGTCGACATCCCTGCGTTTGCATTCCGTATGACGCCCGATGTCAAGGTCTTTCAGACGACGTCGCCAAAGATCAGGCGCTGGAAGGAGTGGACCAAGCAAAACATGATCACACGCTACATAATGGATGTGTGGTCGAGTGAAGAGATTACTGCTCTTGCGTATGTAAAGTTCCATCCTCTTGCATTCAAGTACTGTCTAACGCACCGTTAGTGTCCTTTTGGGACATGACGTCCATCGCATGAATGATCTTGCATTGAAGTGGGGGGCAGTGCCTCGCACACTGCTGCAAATCCTTGGTGATGATCAGGAGCGCCTGTTTGAACGTGAAATACGAGGCATTGCCTTGAGAGCGATACCTGATTGTAGGAACACTTTGCGTTCCATGGCGAACCTCGATGCCACGCTACCAGTCGACTCCGGGCCGGCCTCTATTTTCTTTATCAGACCAAAGAGGAGTCAAGATTCTGTTTCTCGCGTCCTTCACACCATCTGTGTACCCACCGAAACAATCGCTGGAATACTAGGGGAGGCCGTATGCAGTGCAGCTGAAGGAGACAGACAAGACTTTTTCAACGTCATGATTGCTTCTCGGAGCACTCGCAGTGCCGCAGGCTTCATCTTCCAGATATGGATCCATTCTTTTCTGTGCAGCGGCAACCCGATGCAATGCGGTTGGCATGGTAAATCAAGCAAATCGCTTCCTTCCACGCTCCGCTTAGCGAGCCCAGGAAAAAGTGTCTGCACTAAGGATGAAATTCGCCAAGTGTCTCCGCCCTTTTATTGGAAGGCACCCCCGGACTTCGAGGGAATCGACGGTGCGCTCTTTGACGAGCAAGACAATATATATGCGATCCAGATCACGGTTGGGTCCACACATGTGAGCCCTCAGTCTGGTTTGGACGAGTTACGTCGTCTGCTCAGGGATGGCGCGAAGAAAAAAAAGTGGATGGTCCTGTTTATCGGAAACAGGCTTGAACAGTCCGAGTTTGTCTCCAGAAAATACTCTGACAACTTGCAAGTGGACGTGGGCAGTAAGAAACCCAAGATTGTCACGGTCCGAGTAGGGTGGTGCGCTACGAGCCCTCTGGAAGCTGAAATCACAGCCGTAGTACGTTTCCTGTCCTTTTGATGATATTTCGTGACTGATCCTAGATACCGTTGCAGGAGACACTGGCGAAGTATGTTCCCGAATCTAACGATGAGTGATGTTGGAGGGATGGTTGTAGGTCAGATATACCGTCGTGATTTTGCGCTCGTGCGTTATCGGATTCGAATTTAAAGATTGCTGCCGTCTGCTACATGTCATTTGTTGTGCACACGTTAGCTGTACTCCATGATCTCCAATATGTCTATGGGTTTCAAAAGGTTGATCGAACGTGGCGGTCCATCACAGATCATCCATCACCTATACCAAATCATTCAAGTTGCCCGCACTGTTGTCCGCCGAATCAGCCCTGGTACGAGCAACCGCGATGTGGTACACTGAAGGGACTTACACAGGTCGCCACCAGCACGTCAGCGCAGTAGTACTGGTCCGGGATCTCGGGGACCTGGCAATAATACCTAGCAATATCAGGTCAAGTTATCATCATGCGTCAGACGACGGCCTCGAAAATAACAAAGGGTACTATACGAACGTGGTACCCCAGGGGCTGATACTGGAGGGTGGCGTGGGCTCCGTGCTGGATTCCACCCAAGCGGGCCCGGTGCAATTTGTAGTTCGGACATACTCTAGAGCAGGGTATCTAGTCAGTAGAACGGCCCCGAATGCAGTAGGGAAAAAATGGGCCAACGGTTGTAGATGGTTACAGGCGGATCATCATATAGTGGTTGAATGGTGACACCCCACATATAGCCATGACAGATGGATGATGATGGCACAGCTTTGGAGGCAGCGAGAGCCACATTCACATACGCAGCGAGTAAGACAAGGGAAGCGAAACGAAACATCGTCGTGTGAAGCTAGGGGCAGAGACAGTCAATTGCAAGTGGGATGGAGATCGTTCTTGAGGACCGAGCAATATTTATACCACCAAATTTTCACTTATCCATTTCGCAGTCGGAGGATGGCATCATACAACCCTTGAAGATCGGCGATAACTGTGCACTGGAATGTATGATGATCAGGCTGAAAAGGAAGAAGAACCTCAAGAGACGTCGGGCGACCTTCATAAGGCGATATTGCAAGTTTGTTTCGTAGTCGTGAACCCGAACATAAGTGGCTATTAAGCAGAAACAGAACCCATGATGAACCCAGGGTAGTCGAATTTCCGAACTTGCGCGACGAGCAGTAATCATGTCTATATCAAGTGTTACAGGTGCGATATCATGCATATGGCCTCACACGAATCGCTCTCAAACAAGGAGCTTTGACCCACTCAAATGGCGAATGCATCATGACACATAAAACACTTTCAATCTATATACCACGAATGGGCATCCGTTAGTTGGAGAACGTGGGTGTAAGGTACGACTAAACCTTCCGTCCCCTTGAATGTCGGTGAGTACTGCTTCGTGCGTCGAACTACTCCGCGTTTATTCCTCAAGGAAGAAGTAATTTCCCGCAGCTGGAAATGTCGGATTTAGATTATCAAACAAGCGGTGTCATAGAAGCTTACTCTTTTGTTCACGGTCCTTGATACTATTTAGCTTGTTCACACGGGGCCTGTAGTTGGTTGGATCACGTCTGAATGTAATCTCCAGAGAAGCCAAGAAACGATTCATCCCAGAAAGGAGGGATTGCGGTCTGTACAGGACATTAAGGATCGACGAACACAACTGCCACAGGATAACATACGGTGTTGCCGTTGCTGCAATGGCTGGCTGGCCCTCAAAGACGATGACACGGTCAGCGAGGTAAGTCGCCATGATGAAGTCGTGTTCGATGACAAACGCAGTCTTCTTGGCGTGAAGGATGAAGCTGAGAACCGATAAGAGAATACACCTGGACTTCGGGATTAGCAACCCACCGTTTAATAACCTTGCTGGCGATAATGCGCTGCTCGGAGTCCAGAAAACTGAAACGAATGAGATGTGTCGGCAAACGTTCCCCGTAAGCGGCTGGGGGAAACTGACCTGCTCGGTTCATCCAGCAAATAAACAGACACATTGGGTTTGCCTAACTCCTCATTAGCCATCGCGAATGGGTGGGTATGAAGATACAATTTACCCAAGGCGAGGACAATCGCAACGCGTTGCAGCTCACCTCCAGACAACGTCCTTACCTCCTGATCCATAATGTTCTCCAAACTCATTGGTTTTAGCACATCGCTCTGGAACTGCGGGTGCATGAAGGTCTGCTTGATTTGTTTTAGCAAAAGCATGCGAACAGTTCCAGGGAACTTTGGAGATATCGTTTGCGGTTTGAGCGACACAGCAAGTTCCATTTTGTCTGTTTCGATATCCGGGGTTGTGACGCCAGCCAACAGACGAACGAATGTAGTCTTTCCGGTACCATTCTCCCCCAGCATAACGACAATTTCGGAGTCTGTGAAACTGCCCCCCTCAACGGTCAGCTTGAAGTTGCCCATCGTCTTAGTCATTGCAGGGTACGTATAGTGACGTGTCTTGTCCACTATTAGCTCCTCCGCGGTCTCCATCATCTTGAAGGACAGCGATTCTTCGCGGAAACGCAAATTCTCGGTGGGGATAAACCCATCGAGGAAAATGTTGATGCCTAGGTTCAAGTAGTTGGCCAAAAATAAGTTGAAGCTGGCAAATTACGCACCTTCGCGAACAGAGTAGGGCATGGTGACAACCCCATACATGGATGGTTTACCATACAGACAGCAGACGAAGTCGGACAAATAATCCAAAACCGAGAGATCGTGCTCGACGGCTATGACGTAGCAGCTTGGATTAAGCAATGAACGAATAACTTCCGCGGCTTTCAATCGTTGCCTGATATCCAGATAACTCGACGGCTCGTCAAACATATACCTAAGCTGGATTAGAACGAGCAGTGAATGCGGACTATGAGGTGAGCATACACGTCTGCCTTCTGGATGCAGGACATTGCGATCGCAAATCTCTGAAGCTCTCCACCCGATAATTGAGGTACTTCTCGCTCGAGAAGATGGTTCAATTCAAGGTCATTGCACATTTTCTGCTTGTTGTCAAGTTCTAGCTTGGAATCCAACATTTGGTCCACGGTCATGTTTCCTTTGATCGCGCGTGGTATGTGATCGACGTATTGCGGTTTGATGAGTGCCTTGAGGTTATCCTCCAGGACTTTGGTGAAGTAATTCTGAAGTTCGGATCCGCGGAAGTATTTCAGGATCTCTTGCCAGTCGGGTGGGTCCTAGGTGTATCGCATTGGATTGGTACACTTTGCAAGGTTGTAATGGATTTTGCGTACATCATATCGGCCCAGGTTGGGCTTTAGTTTTCCGGCAAGAATTTTGAGCGCTGTGCTCTTGCCGATACCATTAGTTCCAACAAGGCCGAGAACTTGCCCAGGCCTGGGAGTGGGAAGCCGATGAAGCTTGAACGCGTTGGCTGTATATCTGTGGGTAACTTCGGACTCGAGGTTGGTGGGAAGATTGATGATGGCGATGGCTTCAAAGGGACATCTTTCACAAATCCGTTTGAATAAATAAGCGCAGATCCCAGCGCAGACTTACTTCTTTACACAGATACCACAACCGATACACAAGAATTCGGATATGAATGCGATCTTGTCTGACGGCTTCACTTCAATGCAAAGTTTGCCTGAGAAGCAAATCAGGTTAATGAGGTTTTAAATGCAGCACGATCAGACATGCGACGCACCCATTTTCACAACAGGACATGACTATTCGTGGCACGGTCAGCAAAGTACCTCTGATTTCGGCTGCTCACCTTTTTGCATTCTTGGGCACATCGCTTTGGCTTGCAGCGATTTGAATCTACGATAGCGATACGAGTGATTTTGTCTGCCATAGTTTGAGCACGGGCTGGCGTTGATGTGCTGCTGCGATAGTAATTATCGGCACGTGACTGTCAAGTTTCAACTAAAGTCTAAACCAGTACTACACACGATTATCGATAGCTCTCGGACACATCCACAGATGGGGAAGAACAAGACGACATCGAAAAGCAACGGGAACAAGGGTAGCACCGATACTGCCGAGAAATCTGACACCAAGGTATGCATTATCAACAACCTACGTTTTGCTCAACATTCAAGTCAAGTCAAGGCCAAGGGCGGGCTGAAACCTGCCACCGCGATAAATGTCCGCCATATTCTATGCGAGAAGCAGTCAAAGGCATTGGAGGCCCTGGAGAAGATACAGGTATAACGGCTGCTATTCTGCGTGATCATGCTAACCACGGTGGTGACTCGACCATCAGGGGGGCCAGCGTTTCGACAAGGTTGCCCAAGAGTATTCCGAGGACAAGGCCAAAGGTACCTACTGTGCATTTTTTGTGTTACTTCTCCTCTAACTCGCGTTTGTAGCTGGAGGGAGCCTTGGTTGGATGACCCGAGGATCAATGGTCGTGAGTCACCAGTGCTTCTACTGCGGACATACGGAGCTGACAGTTTCTTGCTCAGGGCGCATTCCAGGATGCTGCGTTTGCATTAACGCAGTCGACAGTGGACAAGCCAGTTCTATCTCCACTGGTCAAGACCAACTTCGGGTATCACATTATTATGGTCGAAGGCAGGCGATGAACCCCATCAGTACATATCAATACACATTTGTCCACATGTCGCAAACCGATTACTGAAGTACTGACGCCCCAGTCGCCTGCGTCATGCTATGACCGGACACTCAATTACATCGTCGTTCACCACCTCATCGGCAGTGACAACTGTGACTGCTCGTGTGGAGATTGCAGTTCTCCGTCTCCTTCTCGGCTGTTCCACGTCAGGATCGGGGGTAGTCCCAGAAGACGTCACTTCTGGTTGAATGGTGATTCGTCTGGACATGCTAGATCTCCTCGACTCGCCATTGCTACGATCGACCGCTCGTTTGCGCTTATTTCCGGTAGATGACGCAGATTCGTTCAGGGATGTCGGTGAATTGCGTGAGACTTCATCATCATGACGACGTATGTCCGCCAATAGGGCATTGCCTCTCTGCTTGCTGGGTCTTCCGTTTCTCCGGCGCCGACTTGTGCCATATTGCATGACGGCTTTCTTGAAGTCAACACCCTGCTTCTTGTGGAGGTAGTAATACGTGACACATTGAGCAGCTGTCTTGTTCGGTAGTCGCTGCGAGACAAGACCGAACTGTTTCGGATGCGCAGCGAACTCGTTGAGGAAAATGTCGCGCTCCTCTTCGGTCCAATAATCTTGACCAGAAGAAGCACCATAAAATTCCGAAGGATCATCCACGATGTTGTTCGTGTCATCAAATAGGTAGGGCACAGAACCCTCAGTGACAGAGATCATGTCCGGGATTCTGGCCACATTCTTGATCGCGAGATAGCTGGGATCGGTGAGTTCTTCAACACCTAAGCTAGCGATGATCTGCTCCATCTCCAAGTCCGAACGGACAGCGTCTCCCATGACTGCAGTCGAACGCCGGGTCGTCCTGCCACTTGAAGGAGCTGCAGACTCCTCCGGGATTCCGGTCTTCTGAAGTTCATCAAGCCGCACGCAGTGCTCTAGCCACCGTTCGTGCAACGCCAAATACTCGGCTTTCAATCTGCGGGACTTTTCCACGATCTCAGACTGGCGTTCTGCAAAGCGATCGACCAAGGATGATCGAATTGCCTCGTGCATAGCCAATCTACTCGAGGAATTCGCTGCGATTAGTTCTTCTGATCGACGGTTATGGTCGCCAGTAGGGGGTGGAAGGTTTAGGTTTGAAACCGCTTGGTTGGCTCGGAGCACAGGAAATGCTCGTTCGACACGCGATTGGCGATCATAACGGAGACGTGTGACAAGTACAAGTCGAACTCCCTCTCGGGTTGACTTGAGGTTGGCAGGCTGACACAGGGCAGAACGATTTGCTGGAGAAGCTGGAGTGGTACTGTGATCACTGACCACGATTCTTAACGAACCGGCAGCTGGATCTGGGGTGGTAATGATGTTCATGCGGTCAAAATTCGGTCCGGGTTCTATAGCACCTGATATGACGTCGGAGTCTGTTTCCGGTATCTGTGTGATGGGTAAGGGAAGTGTTGTCAAAGATGGTGGAGGGAGCTTTTGGCATTCATTATCTTCTAGTGGCGTAGTAGAAATATCGAGAGTAGCACGCTCTGTACTCGTAGACAACTCTACAGTCACAGAACGATCGACTTTTGATGACTCAAGCGAGGGGCGGAGAGAACCGTCAGTTGTGGAGTCTGCTTCCACGTGTGGAACCACGACTTCAAGAGGCGATTCTGCAAAGCACTGTCAACATTGTTGTCTTTTTAATCCTTACAATACTACACTTACCTCCCAGAGGCGTAGTGTCGCTGGAAGATGCCGATTCAGGAATAAGGAATGGTAAAGCGTGAGTTTCCAAAGTCGTTTGCCTAGCCGCAAGATTGCCATTCATATACGCGGTCTCGTGGCTAGATGACTGCTTGTCGGCCGAGACATGCATTCCCAGGCCCTTGGAATTTTCTATCGGAACCCCGCTGTCGTCGCTTGATAACATCACCCCATTCGTGGCGCACAAAGATGCCTTCTCTTGCACTGGTTGGATCGACAACAGGGGAAGAGTAAACTCTTCATCGAGTTCGGAGATACCGGACCTGGAAAGTTTAGGTGATCGTGATGAGGATCGAGATTCGGATTTTGTGTCAGGACCTTCCCGAAACATAGAACTACCTCGAGAGTGTGAGGAGGAGAGGGACTGGTGACCGCTGTCAGCAACATAAAAATGTCTCGGGTTGGTTGTGCATACCTCCATCTCAGCGAGAGGTCGAGATGGCGAAGAACGATGCTGCGACTCTGGGAGCGATGCGTGTTGACGAGGCGGTGTGCTTGATATCGAGCTCCCGGGACACTCATCCGCACGGTCATAGGAGCCAGGTCTTCGTTGGTGGCTTACACCGTCACCAGTGTGAGGTGATGGCCAATGATCGTCCATGTACTGAGGTCGGTATGTATCGGCAGTCCGCGAAAAGGACCCGAGATCGCGCACAGCATGGAAGGTGGGGGAAGGGCGGTAGCTGTCGTAGTGCGATACAAAGTCTGAACGCACAGCAGACCTTTGCGGAGAGAGATCTCGTGACGATTGTTGTCGACGATCGCCATATCGATCGGGGATGGAATCCGGTCTGTGAAGTACAAAGTTTTACGACAGTCCTACCTCTGAAATATAACATACCGAATTGGCAAATGTGATTGTTTCCAAACCTCTTGAGGTTCAAGCATCCTCTCAGCTAGGGTATCACGACGATTTTTGTCCCACGGTGGTGGACTCGGAGAAGGTCGCTTATGTTGCCATCGAGAGGCGTGGTCCCACTGACGTTCCTGTGGTCTTGTGCGGTCATAACGAGGGGGAGACGGACTACGGCTATAGTACCGCTGAGGCCTGTAATTGTTTGGCCTGTAGCAGTTAGGATGGTCATCATAATAGGCACCATTTCGAGGTTTGTAACTATCGTAGGTGAGCCGCCTCGTGAATGGGCCCGGGGAAGGAGATCTACGACGAGAGAGATGCTATGCAAAAGCTTTGAGGAACTGATGAAGCAAGGTATTCGATCTGACTGACATCGTATGACGAAAGGGCAGCTGGAGGTCGACGGAAATCATGGGGTAATGACGTTCCAGTCGGAGACAACTGCCCGTAGCTAATAGACGACATGTTCGAACCGGCTTTTCGAGAATCTGAAGCGCCGCCAACAGTCTTGATACGAAAACAAACGCTGTGGATCTTCAAGTACGAGCCGTCGCAAGACTATTGCGACACGGTGCACGAAACTGCAGGTCGAGACGACTCGAGCCGTGTTGAAACTAGAGTCCTACCAAGTGTTCTTTGAGCAGTGCGTGGACTTGGAAGACAAGGGGGGAGGACGAGGAGAGAACGTTTGAAACTCCGCTGGCCGTGCTCGAGGTTGGTCTCAGAAAACGCGTCCATGACATGAACTTGTCATGGACGCCAACCCAAGCCATGGTCTCAAGGAGCCCCAGAGACTCCCTTTCGAGTCCCCCAAGATTCGAAGGCTCGTACTAGGTTCTTATTGGACTATAATCATCCTTGCGCTTCCGTTTTGGTGGAGGCTCACAAGTATTGAACGTATCGCACTGCCCTCGGACCACGTCAGGACGCAACTCAACAAGAACCTCATCTTCCCTTTGGATGTACAGCTTGATGCACCGAGCTTCGGGAACACCGCCCCCCATCTATCGAGAGAGCTCGAAAAAATTATTGCCCAAACCCTTCGTGCTTCCCCAACATGGAGAAACTTGGACATACGAATAGGTATTAGTGAAAACGCAGGTGCGAGGGACCAAGTAGAACAGACATCCGGTTGGTAATCAATGCTACAGGGCACCGAAGTTTGGCTTCAAATGCATATACTGTTGTCCTCGGGGATCACACTGCCGTCAAGTCCCCCAGACAGTTGTTTGTTAACCCAGAGGATGCATCAGGTGGGTCAGATCGTGATTACTCTATCTCCAGTGCCTCATGCATGGTATCCTGTCCTGCAGTTCAGCGCCTGGCTGGTATTTTGTCTGGGCTGCTTGCGCCAGAGATCTCTCCGATACAGGAACAGCGCGTTATTCAATACAGTAACCGCTACCGGCTTGCTTTCACGTTGCTGAACGAAAACGCCGCATCTGATCGTCTCGTTAATTCTTGGGACATTGAACCCGCGATTAGAGGAATGTCGTCCTATTTCATTTGAGTTCCGACATTTGACCAGCCTGCCTGCAGACCATCTACTTCCAATTCTTTCCAAATTGAATGTGTTGCATAATACCACCGTTGAAAGTCAGGTACAATACCATGCACCACTGGCATTCGAACCCATAGAATTGACTGATGGCAACACTTCCATTCACGGTGTCACTCCTGAGGATCTGACCGTTTTCATCAACTCCGCTGAATGGACATTGTGTAATAATCCCTTTTGCTGAACATCCGGGTCAAGAGCTCTGACGTGTTATTCAGCTTCCAGTGTCTCCAATGACCCTGTGCTCCATTTTGTGTTGTTTGTGCCGTCGTCATCACGGCAACCTCTTTGTGTCCTTGATGCACATGGTAAGCGTTCATTCATTCTAAGTGAACTGGTGACTTCAACTATTCCAGGGTCACCTACAAATCAGAATGCATTTCTTCTGCCCCAGTGGGGCGGTATCTTCATTCTAAACAGGGATGCGCAGGACACGATAATGACGCACTTGACCGCACCGGATCTGGTGCCTGTCTTTTCTGCGTTTTCTAATCAGCTCACTGCCTTGTTGGGTGTTCCTGCACTTCCTCGTGGCGTGCCGCCCGAGGTGGCTTCACCACTATCCGACTGGCAACTGGATGCCGTCCTGCGACACCGAACCTCGGAGAATGTTCTAAACAGTCAACAGACGCTTGACAGCATTGTGAAACTCGTGGACCAAATCGAATCCATGCCTGTCGACCAAACGGTCAGGGGTGATGTGCAGAATGCATTGTCAGCCCTCGAGGAGGTCTGAATCCCATTGGTTCGCCTCGTACCGATACCCTGACGAGACAATTTGTCATAGGCTTATCGTTCCGCGGTGGAACCCCCTGCGGTTCCTTTGCGATGGTCCAGTGAGGCTTTGTCTTTGGCTTCGCACGCTTTTTTTAATCCTGGCATGCTGGCAATGCTGTACTTCCCTGCCGAGCACAAATATGCTGTTTATACCCCGTTGTTTGCTTCTATCTCAGTGCCTCTCATAGTCGCGCTCGGGAGAGAGATTTATGCGTGGAGAAGGGAGCGTCGAACGGCAAGGAACGTATGACCATATCTCTTCAGGGTGCAATTCTTGGTAGAAATTCTAGCCACTGCCAAATGAAATGCTTCTCTCCCCTGTGACGCATGTATCTACACTGCAGCAAACGCGTACGCGTTCCCAACGCCATTAGTCATTGCACAGCCAACACTTAGTCTGTCACGTGATCACCACGATCGACGTCAGTGACTCAGTGCGGTATCTCGCTGTACTCAGCGACGCTGCTGAGGCTGCGACCAACTTGGTCTTTGACAACGACAAGGCTGTCCTAACAATTCGTCGCCATGAGCACGAACAAAGTCAACATTGATGGTGTTATGCTCTTCGAGCAACCATTTGTGCGGGTACGTCGTCAGACTGCCCTTGGAGTGGGTACCCATCTCACCGAGACGCATCTTAGGTACCCTACGAGAATTATCGCAAAGTATTTCGTGCTTCTCAAAGGAACATCGAGCGCGAATTTGGTAACATACAGACGGGGTCGAATGAACTCCAAAAACGTACCAAGGGCAACGAGGTCAACCTTGAGGATGTGGCCAAGGCCGTTGATGGGATGATAGCGCGGGTAGAGAATTTAAAACGCAAGGTCGGGTCCTCGTGTATTGTGCGCCTCAGGGTG
Source organism: Boletus insuetus (assembly GCA_038093095.1). Taxonomy (NCBI): domain Eukaryota; kingdom Fungi; phylum Basidiomycota; class Agaricomycetes; order Boletales; family Boletaceae; genus Boletus; species Boletus insuetus. The sequence goes on from JBBPRQ010000253.1 coordinate 29,369, forward strand.
ATCCATCAGACGCGTATTCTGTGCAGCTTTCGGACCTGCAGGAAAACAATGGCAGGCCTACACTTGACGTTACGCACGAACGGATCCAGCACCTCGCGTTGATCGAGGCTCTGCCAACCACGAATTGCCCTGATTTTTCACGCTGGGCGGACACGCGGCTAGACCGGTGGCTAGTCGACTGGATGCTCCGCATAGGCCGAGAAAAAACGGCGAGGAAACTAGTCCAGGAAAGGGGTATTGAAGTACGTTATCCCTGTGGTCAGTCTCTGCTGGACCACACGTTGAAGGTTCATATCATGCAGACCCTTGTGGATATTGATCTTTTCATGGATATCCACAGGATTGAACGCGCGCTCTTCCGGCACAGCTGCACTGAAGCTATAGCATGGTGCAGCGAAAATAAAACGGCGTTGAGGAAGATTAGGGTAAGTGCTGAGCTATGCCATCCTGTACCTGACACAGCAATTTCCGGGATCTTGCAGAGTACTCTCGAGTTCGAACTTCGGCTCCAAGAATACATTGAATTAGCCCGCGCTCGGAGAACGCAGGAAGCAATCACATATGCAAGAAGGTATCTTGTTCCGTGGCAGGAGACACACTTGGAGCAGATTACGCAAGCTATGGCACTCCTGGCGGTCCAGCCCTCAACCACCTGCGGACAGTACAAGGTTCGTGGCCCGTTAAAGCAATTTCCGCCGAGTCTCACGGCGTTGTAGCGCCTCTACGACGAGTCTCGTTGGACCTCTTTGATTCAAGCGTTCCGCCTCGCTATATACTCATTGAACAGTTTGCCGACGGAACCGCTTTTGCACCTTGCGCTTTACGCCGGACTCGCATCCTTAAAGCTACCCGCCTGTTATGATCTCACACACAATGTCGACTGCCCGGTGTGCGATCCCAACATCAGCGTTCTTGGAAAAGAGGTACCCTTCAGTCACCATGCCAATTCTACTATTGTTTGCTATCTGAGCGGTAAAATAATGGATGAGGATAACATGCCGATGGCCTTTTCCAACGGATACGTTTACTCGACTGAGGTACGATGCAATCGGACGTGCTCGTACAGCATCTCTTACGCTTCGCCTGCTGTAGGCACTTGAAGAAATGGCCGCCAGGAACAACGGCAAAGTCATATGTCCACGGTCGGGCCAAGTCTGCGACTTTACCGCGTTGAAAAAAGTCTTTATATCTTGATCCCGACTAGAACGACATGTATCATTGAGCATGCATGCCATTTCGCTACGGCGGTATGCCACTTTTTCTTTTTGGCAGCACACGTGTGGAAGCGGATCATTAGTATGGACTTTGGCCTTTCGGACCTGTATGTAACCCAAACCCCAATGCACTACATCATCATGCGGATATGCTGCGTTGGTACCTGTACAACGTGCTTGAGAAGGAATCAAGATCTTTCCATTGCCAATGGAGCCGTACCGCTTTCCCACGATCCGTAATAGGCAATCGGACCACGCCCAAGCCGGGTCTTTGCACGCACTCGACTACGGGCGTTGAACATCTCACTCACCCTCGTTTTGAACATCCTGGAAAGCTCGAAACGGGCCAATATCCATGTAGAAGTTCAAGTCTTCGCTTGTCTCCCATGTCATAGAAAAAGCCAACATGAAACCAAAACACTGAACAATTGTCAATTCGCTGCAGAAGCACTCTTGTGGAACGAGAGACACAATCAGTATATCTTGAGCGTAAGTACCCTCGACTACGATGATTGGTAGCTTGTTCCGTCCGCTATAGCCAGGGCTGGCGGTATGATTTGTTCAGGGTACAAAACAGGTGGTCTGTTGTGTTGCCTCTATCTTTGGTTGCGAGTCCTTATATGTCCATTCATATGCCAGTGGTCGCTCTCAAACCCTGTCAATTTTCAAATGGGCAGTCTTTCACAATCAGACTGGTGAGTTAGCTAGTATCCAGGGTCAGCATCCCCCCAGCAATGCAGATATTTTCTATCCGATATGCACACAGTGAACACTTTTGGGGTGCGATCCATTTCGTCTTTTTTAACTTGCCACTCCGCAAATGAGACACGTGGGGTTGTACGATTCAACGACATTGACATGGGTCGACACATGCCCCGCTGCAATCTTCCTTATGTTGGCTTTTTTCGGATCGCACCTTTGAAAATATCCGGTGACCAAGACCATTACCGGAGTGTCAGCCCGTTCCCGTCTGGTCATGACACTAGGCTGTCTCCTGCCGTGTCTCCCAGCGCCATCTATTTGTCCCACATCTGGGACAGCTCAAGGTTCCTTAATCAGACACTGACTGGTCTCTACCAAATGACATGCCTTGAACGGCAATGGCATTATAGGTTGGCTTGATGCCATCGTTCCGCCAACTACGGACCCATCACCATCTCTCTCAGCAGTACTTACTGTCGGGTCATTCGTATCTCACATTTATATGGTTTCTTTGCGATACCCTATTTCAGGCTTGCCATCTACTTGCTACGTGTTCGCTGGTGCCTGCAAGTATGCTCCGAAATTTACTTGATATCCCACATCCGACGTACCTTCTAGGTTCAGTACACGCCCTGAATGAGTCGATCCATTGAGGTGGAAGAGCAGGGATTTCTCCTGCGATCCCTGTTTCAGGCTTGTCATCAACTTGCTATCGTATTTCCTGGTGCTTGTAAGTGTTCTTCAAAGTTTACTGGATGTTTCACGGTGCGAGTTGATGCACAGTGCCTCGTAGACGCGACATACGTCGTCTTGAATCCTGCATAAGCCAACACGGAGAATGGGGGTGTTTGTTGACCTCGGATTGCCTGCAGTTGTGCCTGTCACGAGACATGGTGAAGGTATTCTCCGAGACGGGCTTTGATTGGCTGCACACCTCGGGTACGTTATACATAGCGCAGGTGCATTGATTTAGTGCGTTCTCCTCGTTTGCCGTGAACTTGCGTGCCTGATGCTCTTTTTGATTTCATTCCCGCTCAGCGCCAACTGCAATCCCGAAGGGTATCCCTGTAGAGTTTTGGTTGGCTCCTCGCCTCGCACGAAATTCTTCGCATTTGCGTAGTCCTGGGCTGCGTCGTTCAATAGTCCTGTGCTCTGCTGGCACAGAGGCACAAAGGTTCGGTTGGGCGGCGTATGTCACTGCGGCGCGTGATCTATTCACCGTATTTCACACGCTCCGGGGGCACGGACGTGTGTGGATTCGGTGCGGTGGAAAATCTCGTCGGACCACTCGCCGGGCCCACACCCCCAGTGATAAACGGAAAGAATATACACGTTGGCGGGGTGTTTCTGACGTCCCAACAAATGAATATGGATTGTCATTAGAAATTCGGTTGTGGAATCCCCGGTCTCACTCGGAACCGCCCGCGATCACAATTTGCAGCTGTATGAAGTTGTATCTGGTAGTTCCTTCGCTCCAATTAGACGAGATGCGCGGGCTTAATGCTGGGACGATCGGCTTCCGACGGAAGTACTATGACGAACGAATGCAATCCCTGGGCGCAAAGTTACCGCCGCACGAATACCTCGAGGCAAAAAAAAGCTTCGCCTTTAGGTACTTAGCCAAGTACTGTGCCTCAGGGTTGAAAATCCTGTCAATAGTTGTGACTGGATGTTCACACATGACACATGGGGACGGTGACTGAGAAGGGACAGGATGGCACTCCGATGCTGCATTGTCCAAATGTGTTTACAGGCTGACGGCGGCCTTCCGTTGCACGCGAGAGCGAGATCCATCTTTAATGGTCTCCCAAGATCGCGGAACCGAGGATTCGATTGGCATGACTGAATTTGGATTCCATCCAGGTGTCAAGCGGCAGCAGTACAGGTAGGACCTCGGCCATGAAGCGTGCTGGTCTAAATGTCAGATTCACAGGATTCAACGTGCACCTAACACTGGACCCAGTTAAAAGAGGAGGCATCAATCGTGTTCTGTCCCTCGCCGTCCTCCCCCCTTATCAAAAAGGTCTCCCGCATCTTAAGCTATGTATACAGTCGGCTTACAGTCGGCAGCTGATGCCTTTCTTCTGTCGAGCCTAAAGGTCCAACTCGTCCTGGCTCTCTTCATTCTTTTTGCACTCTTGGTATTTGGTCATGGTTCGTCCAAGGACGACCTCTCCGCACACGCCCCTGTTTATTTGCCTGGTTCTCATCTCCTTGCCATTGCTCCGTTCTTTCGACGACGCTTCGACTTCCTCAACGACGGATTCCGCAAGACGGGAGAGAAGCTATTCCAATTCAACATGCTGCGCGTTAGTACCCCACCCATCTTTTGGGCTCCAACGCGTGTTGATAACGTCATTCCCAGGAGACGGTCATCGTTGTGTCCGGGGAGTCGGCACGAAAAGCATTCTTCGCAAACAGAGCTTTCGATCTGACAGAAGGGTTCAAGGTTTTGTCTGGTGCAGTATGTGTTGCTTCCTTGATCTACTGACATCAGTTGTAACGTAACACTATTAGATTCCTATGGTCAAGGGCGTCACCTCCGAACTTCAAACCCGCCGAGTAGCCCTCATCCACAAACGTCTGGTTTCATTGCAGAAGAATGACCACCTTAGGCAGCGTACGTACATCTGACTGCCATCCCGTGTATGTCGCTCATCTCCCCGATGCAGTTATTGTCCCCATTCTGGAGGATTGTCACCGCGTTATGGACACTTGGGGATCCAGTGGAATATTCGATCCCTTTGAGAAAATATATGAAGTATGCGCCTGAATGACAGCGTTGTCTTGCCAGCGGTTAACAGCTTCTCCATTCATTCGTGACAGCTCGTTTTCCAAACTACAGTGCGCAGTCTTGCCAGTCAAGAAATTGCAGACGACCCTGTACTGGTTGCACGACTCAAAAGCCTGTACGATATACTGGACCACGGAACGACCCCGACGACTATTCTGCTTCCTTGGCTGCCCTTCCCGAGCATGCTGAGGAAGTTACTCGCGACGAAGGAAGTGTACGACATCATCTCACGCGCCATCGACATTCGCTTGAAGAGTGGCAAGCCCCGGGACGACACGCTCCAGATACTTGTCGACGCTCAGGACGAGCGGCTGGTGATTGTGGGGGTAAGTGATCAGATGTCAGCTTGCTGGTGCCCCGTTGACTCGACTCGTCTCTAGTTCATAATGGGTTTGTTGGTTGCGGGCGCCAGAGCGACTGGTACCACAGCGTCATGGCTCATCACCTTTCTTGGCAATAATTTGGAGTGGAAGGACAAGGCTATCTGCGAGATTGAAGGGCTGATGTCGACATACTGTCTGGAAGCAGTACCACGTGCTTCGCTCTCGTCACATTTGGCATCCATTCCATTGGAAGCCTGGGAAGCGGAAACACCTGTCCTCGATGCCCTCATCCACGAGACACTACGGATTGCTCAGCCACACACCGCCATGCGTCGCAACCTCGGACCTGACACAGTCATTGATACCAAAACCATCCCTTCAGGGGCGTACATCGTTTATCCATTCTCGGACGTTCATCTCAACCCGGAACTATACCCCGATCCGTGGAAATTCGACCCGAACCGCAAGGAGGCGAATACGCCGTTCGGCTACGTTGGGTGGGGAGGAGGTGAGTATGCATAGCAGCTGGATCATTACGTGGCTTGACGGTGAAATTGATACGTCATGTTCACAGGTAAAACCATCTGCCTTGGCCAACGCCTGGCAAGAATGGAGCTCAAGCTCATTACTTCGATGATGCTATTGCGGTTCCGATATTCGATCGTGGACGCGAAGGGAGCACGGCCCGACCCCCTTCCACGACCCAATTGGAACGATATCCTTTTGTGTCGCCCCGACAAAGACATTTATTACCTTGCTTATGACAAGACCGAAGTATCATTATAGGTCAAGCTGGACATTGACTAGACACGCTTCAGACTGGACTTGTCTGTGCCACGACCTTGCGCTGCACATCTTACATCATTCAGCACACGCTCATTTGCCGTCCAAAACTAACCACGTTTTATGTTTGATTTATTAGCTTTAAATAATTTTCAGGGTTCCGAATAAGCTCGGGACCGCGCATACTTTCGGTATTCTCTTCACCATGCAGTACTTGTTTTAGTTATACCTATCGTCTATATACCGCTGCGTAGTACCTTGACCTGTCACATACCAAATGTGTAATTTTTGAGGTTCAGCCAATATCTCTACATATACCCATACCTTGATGGTGTCACTTGGGACTTGTCGTACCATTAGTACATGATCAAGAATGGACATTGGATCACAGTCTGGATCGTTTAAAGTGCGGCCATGTGCATCAGATGCATCAACAGTGACATGTAAGACGACGCGTCTACGCTTGTCTACCCTGGCATTGGTACAAACGATTGGATCATTCCACGGACAAAACGAAAAAATGTCGCAGAGTATTTTAAATTTCGCACGTCTGGAGGGGCAGACATCACTTGAAGAAGAGCTTGTCCTTTGGCTTGACTCGACTTGACCTTGGGTGCGGTCGCGGTTTGTCGTCCTGTCTAGCTTCGGAGAGGATCTGGGCTGCCCTGTCCTTCTCCTCTTGTCTCCTTTTCGCGATCCATTCTTCTCTGCACCTTCTTTCCCTCTCTGCCAACCGGGCCCGCTTCTCTCTCGATGGCTCCCACTTGCTCCGTAATATCCGGCGGACAGCTTCTGGACTGATCTTGAACTTGTCCGCGAGAACCGCACACGAGAATGTGTCCTTGTCGAACGCGTGCAGGGAACGAACTCCGTCCATGGCATCGCGTGACAGTTTACGCGTGGGGTTCCAGCCCTCTGGAAACGTCTTTTTGATCTGTTCGCGATGCCGTCGCCACTGCTCAGGGGTTGGGGCTGCAGCGGGACGTTTGTTCGGGGGTGATGGAGGCTCGTCCTCGCTAAGATCCATGACCGGGGCGGCGTCGTCAAAGAGGAGAGAGGTGGGGGGAACGTGTCCGGCCAACTGCCAGTTGCGGGGTGGGATGCGCTGCGAGTAGAGACGACGACCGGGGATGATGGAGAGCACCCGGTGGATTCGCAGAGACATGGTCGATGCTAGTCCAAGGTCGTTTGCACTCCGCAATCTCGGCTGAGTCGGCATCACCCGATCACAGTCGCACCGTCACACAGCGCAACCCATGGCAGACGTGTCCGACGAAGGTATCAACCAAGGTCAGCTCTGTTTGTTCACCAGTAGAACTATGGATTGAACCCGCGGATTCCACAGCCTACTTGGATGTGCGTTCTGACAAGTCCGATACTAATTGGCTACTTTTGGATTATGAGGTCGGTTGCTTGTTCGCTATGGCTCAGTGACCCTAACACGCCGTCCTCACGCGCACCAGTCCGATGGCTCGGACAAGCTCGTAGTCACAAAGACAGGAACACGTGGTCTCGTGGAGCTCCGGGATGCTCTTGATGATTCCAGGGCTTCTTACGCTTATGCACGCGTCACGTACTCCAACGACAAAGAATCCCAGCGGGAAAAGTTCATTCTCGTCGTATGGATCGGATCGGGCTGCAAGGTGATGCGAAAAGCAAAGGTCGGTCTCCCGTTTACGTGCGACACCGCGTGTATCAGTCAGGCTATCGACGCCGTGTGGTGTTTTTCTTTTTTTTTTTCCCTGGATCCACTCTACCCTAGTCGTGATGCCAACATGTTTGTAACTTACTTTGTTCCTTGCGCACTTTAGATTTCCGTCCATGCAGCAAATGTCAAGCAGGTGCTGCGTGTTTACTCAATCGAGGTGGCCGCTCGTGAAAAGGATGACTTGAAAGAGGAGCCCATCATCTCTAGGCTGCGCAAAGTGAGTGACCCGGAACTTCCGACCGCCACGTATTCATACTAGCCGTTCCTGACACTGTCCACCCGATGCTTGCAGGCCGGTGGCGCTAGCTATGATGGAATATGACATTTCTCCCTTTTCAGTCTACTTTGCTGTACGGTCGTGGATGTCAAATATCCACCTAGAGCTGCGTCATGTATCAGTGGCAACTAGGTTGGCACTGCCGCGGCGTCCTATTGAGTATATGGATACATTCACTATGCAAGCCTGGATCAACCCTCTCCGCAGTGGGCTATACCACAGGGGTAGATTATTCAGGTTCAGTTTGCAACAAGGGCAAACCTTGTTAGGTTTTGGATACCCTCGTCTGTCAACCGCATGCCCATCCAGCCGTCCATACGCTTAGCCGACAAAACTTTTTCGTAGAATGCGATGGACGGCTCATTCCACTATGGGTGAATGAAATTCCAACTGTAGTCACTTCAGGCACGAGAACCCACCGTGAGTACGGACCAATCGAGACGTCCGCAGTTCTGTCAGGAAAGAAAAATAAAGGTGGTTGGCCCACAAAGGCAACAGGCGAGCTACCTTTTCTAATGCCACCTTTGCAAGCTCGGCAAACAACGCCTTTCCAATTCCCTTATTCCTTGCCTCTGGTTTCACAAACAAGTCCTCGAGCTGTATTAGGTGTCTGACGATCAAACGTGGAAGTGGTGACTGTGCACGGACGTACAAACAGTCCGGGCCTTCCTGTCCACGTGGAAAAATTGAAAAAGTAGAGAGCCATGCCCAAGGGCACGCCGGGGTCCTCGGGAGTGCCTTGGAACGCGAGGAGGGCATGTGCATAGCCCTTTTCGAAAATGTTTTCTCTGAACTGCGGAAGGGGTGGGTGGGTGCTGACGAAAACAGACAGGAATGCCTACCAACTCTGGGGTGGCTTTTGCGGACTCTGGTTCCTTTTCATACGTGGCCTAATCAAGCGTTAATACTGGTCGTGCGTGGCGCAGGGGAGGTTCATACGAGATCGCGGACAAGCTGTAAGAGTGCATCCTGAGGCCTAGTCAGCGACGGATGTGACGGCGGTGTTGGATACGTACGACGTCGTCGACGGTGGTGGGACGGATGTGGAATTGAAAGGGGGACATGGTCAACGTTGGCAGAGATTATCTTATCTGCGCTCAATTGGGTGGCCAGGTCGTTTGTGTACACGTATTTGTGTGCAAACCTTGTTCGTGGCTTTTCATTCGTACACCTGGCCATCCCCCCCTCCCTCCGCAGGCATCTCTGATCCTCGTCCACCGCCCCTCATGGATCCAGCAAAATTGGCCAAACTGCAGGCGCAGGCTGCGGCCAACCGGCTCGGTGAGCGATTCTTGGTCAGCTATGCCCGCGGCGTGACCATCGCTACATCTTTCTGCATGTTCCCCCAAAATATCGTTTCTAACTCGTTCCAGGTGGAAAGGGTACCATGCGTCGGAAGGTCGTCCGAAAAACTAAACCCTCTGCCGCGCAAGACGACAAAAAACTACAGGCTGCCCTCAAGAAACTCAATGTACAACCTATCACTGGAGTAGAGGAAGTAAACATGTTCAGAGAGGATGGAAACGTACTACATTTTACCGCCCCAAAAGGCACGTACCCTCTTTGATCTCGTCTCAAAATTCATGCCTTCTATACGTCCCGATGTTTATTTTTTGTTCCTGCCGCGATGTGTCCCGTCGGGTATGAAGGTGATATGAGGTATTAATCTCATGTTGCTATTTCTGAACAGTTCACGCCGCGGTGTCCGCCAATACCTTTGCGATTTATGGTGCAGGACACGTCAAGGAGCTTACAGAGCTCGTTCCTGGCATTCTCAACCAGCTCGGCCCGGACTCCCTCGCATCACTGCGCAAACTCGCGGAATCCTACCAGGCAATCCAACAAGGGCAACAGAGGCCAGCAGTTGGTGCGGAGAACGATGATGATGACGTTCCTGATCTCGTCGAGAACTTTGACGTCGAGGGTGAACAGGCGACCGCGGCAGCGGTGGCCGATGACAAGGAAAAACTGGACGACGTGAACTGAGCACACGCGAGGAAGGCGTGGTTGGGATTGCGAGCAAGGGTTGACTGGCGTATCTATCATGCGAGTCTGTCGCTGGCAGGGAATGGGGATTAACAAAACGATGACAGAATTTTGGATGCTGCTTGTCGATTTGATCTCTTTGACGGTTCGATGACTTGGTCTTTTCTCTGATGTTCGACTTGTGATCCGCGGTGATTGTATCAAAAGGTCTTGCACCCGTTTGCTCGTATACTCTGCTCACACTCGCTCGGTTTGCTTATGTTCGCTTGTTGTATGTCTGTTTTTTTTCCTTTCCTCATGCGATTGATGCTTTTATCACGTCCAATGTCGCACTGTATTTGTCCTGCAACTGTGGAATGTCGTCCAAAGTGTTGTGGGTTGTCCTCAGGCTAGGAACATCCAATTGATCGATTGATCAATGCGGTCCATGCACATGTAGGAACTGAGCGCGCGTGTCACGTGTAACTGCGAAGTGTCGCAACAATACATCAGTATGCATCAAGTCAAGCATGGCCGAGCAGCAGCCTAGTAGCGGCTCGGGTAGACAATCTAGGTCGACCGAATACTTGGTGGTAGTTTGAGACTGCTAGGTGCGGCCCAAACGCGGTCCTATTAGATTCGTGACGCACGCGAGGTCGCTCGCTACAACATCAATGATGTCTCTACCGAGATTGCTTGAAACTGCGGTCCGGAGGCGGGGCCGAGCCCACGATTCAATATCAATATTCAATCGTCGATACCGAACAAGATCGATGCGGCCGATCACGATCGTCAACAGCTCCGAACTACGTCGGGTCAAGCATTTAAATACAGTACTAAGTTGTTGTTCTCAAACTGGCCCGAGTCAACTTTGCCCGTTACTAGGACGTAGTACTATTACACCGACGTGAGTCTTGGAAAATCTCACCCTCTTGTCAGGTGATCCTGGAGTTTGAATTCCCTGGTCACTTGTCTTTATCGATATCAGTCACATTATATATAACGGTAGGCGGATCCTTGTGTCCTCAACTGAGCCTACGAGGCTACGACGCAGTACTTCGATTCAAGTCTTAAATCTCGACGTTATCAGTCATCGTCTCGCCCGATGCCCGGAAAATTCACTCGCTTTGAGACGCACGGCAAGCGCCACATCTCACGCACTTTGTCATGTTCCCGATTTGACAGATCCCGTTCGCAGACGTCCGTTTTCCAACGTCGCTCACAGGCGATGGAGCCGATGCAATGTGAGTAACCCCATCCGTACAAGCCTAAATCCCGTGGCTCTTCGCTCCGGACGAACTCATCACTGCGGTGTGCACAGGAATACGGACTGCGATTACTCCGCGGCGTGTGTCGTCCTTTACACGGATTACGATCTGGTGGGCCACGGAATGACGTTCACCATTGGCCGTGGAACTGAGATCGTAAGTCATCGAGAGTGTCCACATGCCTGTCACTTGCCAAACTGGAACGCTGTGGTTGCTGGGGCATGAGGAGATGGTATCATGGCGTACTTTTGCTCAATGCGATGGACAGAGTTGCCCAGCGTACCTTTGGCTCCCTGTTTCATCTTCCCTCCATGTGATAGACTGATAATCAACGGACGGTGATGCGATTCCTACGTACGAATAGGTCTGTCATGCCATTCAGGTGCTTGCCAAGCGCTTGATAGGCCGCGATCCCGAGGAGTTTTTCGCAAACATGGGTCAAGCATGGGACTGGATGTCCGGTGACTCACAGTTACGCTGGTGAGTAAGCAGAGCGTCAGATCGAAACACTCCATGTTCACCTTGTGTGCATGTGCCATCGGCGGCGTTTGATAGGATCGGCCCAGAAAAGGGCATCATACATCTAGCGCTCGCAGCCGTCAATAATGCGGTGTGGGATATGTTTGCAAAGTCCCGAAAGAAGCCGCTCTGGAAGCTCATTGTGGATATGACCCCCGTGCGTCGTCTCGTCGTTCTCACGCAGAGTGGATGTTGAATGTACGTTTTTGTAACTGGGCGCAATGCTTTATCAACCTCGTGGACGGGGACTATAGGAAGAACTTGTAAACGCGACGGCGTTTCGGTACATCACTGATGCGCTCACGCGCGAGGAAGCATTAGCGATGTTGAAAGCGAAGGAAGGAGGAAAGCGGGAGAGAGAGGCATATGTAAAAGAGGTCGGGTATGTCCAGATTCCATTCAGCCGACAGATCATTGGCGATAACACGCATATCAGATATCCTGCGTACATTACGTCTGCAGGATGGCTGGGTGAGACTAGGATCGATTGTCGTGTTAATGGTTGTTGTCTGATACCCCACTGCGCACGATTGATCAGGCTATTCCGACGACAAGGTTGCACAGCTCACGAATGAAGCGGTCCAAGCTGGGTGGACCCACTTCAAGATGAAAGTCGGCGCCTCGCTTGAGGATGATTTACGACGGGGGAAAATGATCAGAAGCATTATCGATGACCCGAAGAATTATCCTGCTGGTACGTGATGATGGTAATGTTAAGGAATGTACATGACACGAAGTATGGATTAGGCAAGCCCCTTCGGGACCCGAATAGCCCCGAGCTGAAGGGGAGGAACGCAGGTCCGACTGGAGCAGTACTGATGATTGATGCAAACCAGGTATGGGACATCGAAGAAGCTATCAGATATGTGAAGGCACTCGCAGAGATCCGTCCATGGCGCGTGCTGTATCGATCGATGATGCATGATGACTCACCCAGTGACGTTATAAATAGGTTCATTGAAGAGCCGACGGCGCCGGATGATATTCTAGGACACGCGGCCATCAGAAAGGCACTCGCTCCGTACGGGATTGGTGTTGCAACGGGTGAACATGCACACAACAGGATGACATTCAAGCAGCTATTCCAAGCGGAGGCGGTGGATGTCGCGCAAATTGATGCGTGCAGGCTGGGAGGGGTGAGCGAGGTATTGGGCGTGCTTCTGATGGCGGCCAAGTGAGTGGGACCATTTCTTTGATGCCCGGACGAGTCATGATACATCCGGACGTGGCGTAGATTCGGCGTGTTGGTGTGCCCGCACGCGGGCGGTGTCGGTCTCTGTGAACACGTTATTCACCTAAGGTGCGTACTGAATTGGAGAGAAGGATGATCCAGCTGAGCGTGTCATACAGCCTGATCGACTATATTGCGATCTCTGGGTCGATGGAACGGAACGTCATTGAATATGCGAGTCATTTGCACGAGCATTTCGTGTATCCATGCTCGATTAATGGGAAGGGGCGATACGTCGTCCCGGCAAACGAGAATGAAGGGTACAGGTGAGTTGTGGTGTGGCGGAGATAGAGGTGTTTCTGACATGGCGTGGACCAGCACGGAGATGCACGCTCGGAGTATCGCCGAGTATGAATTTCCGCAGGGGACGTTTTGGAAGACGAGGCGTGAATAGGGGTATTTGTACATGTTTGTGATTGTAACTGTATCACGTGATGACGAGATGAGTCGATGGGGGAAATCCAAAGTTTCGAAAGTTTTCGAGCTGAGCACGATGGCGTACGACGAGCAGCGCGCATTCGCTGGCGCACAACCAGCGCTGCACAACGTCGTGCACGTTGAGCACGACGGAAGACGCTTGTACGGACGCGAGCAGTCGATCGGGTTCCAGTACACGAACAAGCCGTCGTTCGTTGCAATGCCCGGTCCATTCGTGTCGTCGCCCCCGACTCAGGCGTACGCTCCTATTGTCCACATGAACAGTCCGTCTCGCCGACCCCTCCCCACACCGCGCAACCGCCCCGAGTCGATGCCGCCGCCTCCCCGCCAGCCCCCGCTCGTCGTACAGGCACCCGCACCATCCCGTCCCGCCATCCTCGCGCTATCCCCAACAGCACCACCCGCACGACG
>JBBPRQ010000254.1:0-42936 GCA_038093095.1 Boletus insuetus
AGCTCGTCAAATCATGAAACAGCGAGGCTTTACGAGGGAAGACGTGGGCAGAATAGAAATGCAGAGCGCCATCATGCTCACGCAAATAGAGAGAGAGGCGGAGGTCTGCGAGAGGGCGAGAAGCACAGGCGAAACTCTGGTGCTTAGCGACAGGTCGGGCGTAGACCCGATTGTATATGCTGTCCTGACAGCGAAGGACGAACATCAGGCACGGCTCAAGAAGAATCTGTTGGTTGAACATCCCACCTTTCAATGCGCGTTAAAACGTTATCGAAAAGCCAAGTTCCTACTCCTTAAACCGGTACCGGAGTGGATCGTCGATGACGGGGTGCGCAGCTTGCATGGGCACGCACAATCTCTTCATGTCTTTCGCGCAGTGCTCACAGAGCTCGGGATTCCATACCGCGAGATTGGGGAAGACATGAAGGACTTATTGGAGCGGACGAATTGGATCAAAGAATTGGTTACGGGCCTCGCTCATGCTAAACTGTGAACAATGAGCACCCTAGGGTGGCCAATCGCGAATCCATGTATGTAGACTCCGTGGCCAGGTCGACGAGAGCTAACCTTCTATTCCATAGGATTCATGACCGTCATTTGACACACGAACATGACGTCCACCATCACCAGCCTCAAACAGCTGCAGAACAAATCTTAGGAATGCTTCACACTGCAGTGTACAGTAGAAAAGGACATAATGCATGACTTTGGAGGTCAAAATCTATGTCATACGAAGCGAGGGACATGCTCAAGGTAATATGATCGGTGCAAACCAGGTTTTGCAGCCCAAACGTGTTGCATTATGGCCTTTTCGACTGTGTTGAACTACCAAACCCGAAAACGTACCTCAGCAGCTGAGACCAACGGATCGCACATGACAACGGCAGAGAGCTGGAACAATGCAGTCCAGGCCGGGGGACTGGTGTTCCGAGGTTTAGGTTATGGGGATGGTGAAGGTATGGCGTTGAAAAAGACCCTCTCCGGAGTTCAGACAACTTGAGACTCAGCGAAAGCCCGAGTGATGATCTCAATTCCGTCAAGCCTTGCGGACCAAGGAAAATCGTTTGAACCCTGCTCGACTTTGAATGCAACTGTCGTCAAATTTCAATGTTACAAGAGCGGTAGCTACACAGCAGTAGGATGAGAGAACTAGCCTAGGAACGTGGTAATCATGCCATAGGGTGGAAGGTATCGGGTAGCAAGTGTGGCATTCTAACTTTTTTCAGCCGGTATTTCCTTGTAGTCTACCGACACAAAACCATCGTAAGCTGCCTGTGCATCGCCATAGAGTGAGCAAAGCAACTTCCTCTCCTCATCAGTATACCCCGAGAGATTCCAATCTTCCTCCTTAAAGTGAAGCTTCTCCTTATTGCGAAGTCGCTGCAAGACCATCTCCTTCCACCTTCTCCAGACTTTGGTATCGTTGGGTAGGTATGATTCAAGGATCTTGCTTGGATCCTCAGGGGAGAGAACGCAGAGAGCGAACACCACTGCTGCAGTGCGTGTGGTCAAGGTATACTTTGTCAACGGGGGATTCTTGAGTACCACGTGCAGAAGGATGTGCTGTTGGATTTTCTCCTTGTCGAATGCAGAGAGCCACGAGTTGTAAACCCATGAAACGCCAAGAGAGGAGATGAACATGATTTGGCCAAATAGCGATCCCTGGGGGATGAGGAAAAGTTGGGCGATGAATTGGATGGTAAGGAGGATAGAGCAGTATCCGATGTATTCGTCGTGAGACTTGCTGGGGAAGTCGAGAGAAAACTTGCCGATAGTGATGGAGTTTACGGCACCTTCATCTCCTTGCAATAAGACAAACTCCTTTCCAGAACCAAGGATACCATCTCCAGGGGGAGAACCTGGGGCGGGTTCGTGGTGGGTGAAGCGCAAGGAGCCGAAGCCGATGACGAGACAGGATATACCATTGCTAAGTATACCCCAGAGGATCAAGGAGCATGAAAGCCAATCCTTGTATACCCCACTCGCGATGCAAGCAGCTAAGCTGGCGAAGATGGGGATGGTGGCAAAGAAGGGAGAGTAGTTGGTGATGCGCTCTGGGTACACCACCTTAGGAGGGATCGTGTTAAGCCTGACAATGGTGACTCCAACACCTGATCCATCCCTTCCGGGAATATGGACACCATCGACTGAAGCACATTTCTTCAAGAGGACGGACGCTAGATGCCCAGTGTTGTCAATGACAGTGCCAGATGCAACAGCTAGGAATCGTGGTCCCTGCCAGCCATCAAACTCGAATAGACTGGCAGGGTCTTTGCGGACACCTGGGAAGAACCCTTTGAAGAAAGTAGATTTGGCGACGAGACCATATTGCCTAGCGATTTGGTATGATCCTGGGGTGTTGTACCACCCTAGCCACCGCCGGCCCCTGTAGATGTGGACAGTAGCCATTGCAGAAATAGCTTCATCTCCACCAAAAAAACCCGACACGCCAGTTGTGTCCAGCGTAAAGCGAGACGTGTCGAGCGGAGTCGGGGCGGTAATCAAGGAACGTCGGTTGAGAGCGCCAGAGAGGTCAGGGAGGTACATGATGGTAGCGCTCTTGGGGGTTGCACAGGAAGGCTGCTGGCAGTCGGGCGTGATTTATATGACTGGGCAAATAAACCAGGCAAATTAAGCATGACACAACAGCATGGGCCAAGCGGTGACTCAGAAGAAGTTTGTCTCGAAGGTCCCTGTGCCAACTGCTGAGCGTGGAACACGTGGCTGTTGTATGTCGTGGTAGAAAGGGTAAAGGGCTCACTGAAGGCTCTGGGCTGTGTTAGACGCCAGTGGGATTATGGCACAGACGCTGTGGGAGCGGTGGCGTACCATACTGTGTTGACTTTTTCCCGCAGTATCATGGATGGTATGTGCCCAGTCTGGCACCGGCAAGCATACTAGTTAACGAATCCAGATATATTTCGTTCGCAATGTCCTCGCTCCAATATTCGGTGGGTCCTGGTCTTCTGTACCTGTTACTAGCCGTGTTCGCAACAAGCATGATGGTTGCCTCGTCTTTTGCCTTGGATGGCGCCCGCTTCGGGTATTTCGGTACATGGGATGGGGTGAAAGGAAGTTCGTCCCGAGAGCGCGATCTGAACAGGTGAGGGACACCTCTGCCACGAGCATGTCTTAGTTTCTGCGAACGCATAGTTGACGATGCACGGTTGGACTAGGCATGCCACCATCACGAGGCCGAGGTATAAAGTTGGATGTCTGGATCTTGGAACTTGTTATTGTGAGTGGTGGGGGAGACGAGCACTTTGCATGTGTTTTCGAGGTGCTCAAGTATATGGGTCGCTCCGTGATCCACTGAAATTCGGCATATAAACCTAGGTGGGCTGAGGAATAACAGTACTACTGGTTACCTCAACGTCACATGCAGACCGCTTGGGCTGGCCCGGTGCCTCTACCTCACGTCGTCGAACCAATCGAACTAGAGTGTCGTGATGTAATGACGGTGTAACTTATCATGCTGTCAGACCCTGTTCCGCTCCCGATGCCAACTCCGAGGAGGCAAACCAGTGCAGTTTGGATCGGAACACTGAGTCGGGACCACGAGTCACAAGAGCTTCAAAGTCATTGGGACGTGGATAAACTTTTATTGCATACGAGACCAATGACGGCTAACTTTGGTGGTACAGACGATACCGTGACCGCTTCTTCCAGTCGCACCGGTCCTGAGCCTGAGGCACTGCTCGTCCTTGTTCTAACCAGGCGTGCGAGATGTCAGGCATGCCGTTACAAGACATGAGCAAGTGACTCCGAGTCTTGTTTCTCATTTGCACTCGCATGAACCGCGACGACACCTTCCGTCGCTCAAATTTCGGAACGCCGGACTCATTGTAAATCCGCTCCGAGTTGGGCCATGGGCCGCCGGACCGCGCTGTCCAAGTGGTTGACCGACTCGTGAGTGGTTTGTCGGAATATTCGGTTCGCCGAGGATGATGTTGTATGGCAGAGCTTTAACTCGCTGGCATGGTGGTCATTGATTCATTCCATGCAGCGCTATTGTTTTAGTAACTCCCGCGTAGCGTAAGAAGTTGGATTACAATACTGCCGCTTGGACCGTAACAATTCATTGCCAGGGTTCCGAGGCAAACTCGGAACATTACCATCACCACAATGGTGGTCCAAGCACTTTTCGTTTTCGTCCGTGGCCAAGGTTATTACTACGCGAGTGGAACAGTAAATCAGCATATCCAAATTATCTGTACTAAGGTCGAGCAGCCTCCTCAAGGGAATCCAGGACCAATCCAAATCGTTCAAACACCCTGGTATATCTTCATCTTTCCCACTCCACCACGTACAACGGTTTTTCCCCCATTCCTCAACCCCTTCCGCTCCTTGCGTGCATTTCTCAAACGCGCCACAGTGATTCGGTAACACGCAGGAAGCCACTCGTCTACGGTCTGCCCCTCGCCGTAGCATCCCTCGCCTTCCACGTCCCCGGCGGTGTCAAGCCCCAGCACCATCAGCGCGAGTGCCCGCGCACACAACCATGCATGAACCATTCCCTCGCCAGAGTACCCCGCCGCGATCCACTCCCCAGGATCTGCCATCCTTGCCCTCTTACCCTTTTCCGATACCATCACTCCTGTTGTAGGCGACCGCCGACCTGAGATGGCGCTCGGGATTCGACCCACCCAAGGGAATTCATCGACAGAAACACTCAGTACGCCACTCCAAATAGCCTTCACTCTTCCAGCAGCCCATGGATCTCGGACCTGTCGCTGAACGTCCTCCTGGACATCACTCGCCAGGGATTCGACGGCAGAGACCGCTTCAGCCCCCCAGTTGGTGGCTCCAAAATAGATAGGGAGTGCCCCCGATACGTGCGCCGCACTGTGCACATCATATAGACCACTCTGTGCCGGTCCGCATGCCTGTCCGTTCTTCGCATCGGTCTCAGGCAGCGCCTCGCCCCCTCCACCAAACATGAGTTCGTGCTCCCCGTCTGGGATTTGTGTCAAATAGTCAAAGCCCTTCTGTTCTGGGCTATCAAAAAAGATATAGGATCGTTTCCCATGGTTCTTCTGTGCGTCGCGGTCCCCATGTGATTGAAACTGGAGAGCCCTTCCGGGTCGTTGTGCGCTCATCGTCTCTCGAACTCTGTACACGACGTCTGCAAGGCCTGAGACAAGCCCGCCGACGTACGCATTTGTAAGGTGGACAACGTGGGAGGTGGACAATTCTCCACGGGATGTGGTCAGGGAATAAAACAGGTTTGTGGACGAGGGTTCGGTGACTGACATGCATGGTGTATTTGTGAAGAGTTGGAAGCTGGTTTTAGTTGATCAGACGTAGGTTCTGTGAGCCTTGCAACCAGGAACACTTTGGAACACAACTCACTCTTTGGGGTATTCCTCTAGGAGCCGGGAAAGAATGTCTGTGACGAAACGATAAGGATGCACGGCACCCGCACGCGTCGTGACGCACCCAACGGCTAAAGCCGAAAGGTTATATCTCTGGCAATGACACCGCTCAGAACGGACATACGCCTTGATATACAGGCATCCCACGCACCTTTCGAGCATCTTCCCCTTCCCAAATGCGATTTGCGCTGGCTTCTTCAGGCATATCTTCCTCGAAAATGCTCAGTTTTCGCTTTGCCTCCGCAAAAACGGTATCGTCAAAGAAAACGTCCACAGATTCCACTTCCCTGCAGTCGGCACCGTCAGCCTCTGTCTTCGCGGTTTCCAGTAATACATCCAGGTGCGCAAGTCGGAAGCGCATGATCTGCTGAGCCGCAGCCTTGCCAAGACTCCGTTTCAAGTCCTCATAATCATGATATATGGGTGGATTAATGTGCCCTCCATTCCTGTGTTAACGACCTTTCATTCAGTGCGGTTGCACGACGGTCATACCGTAACCCACCTGCCCGTCGCCCCCGAACATGTCTCATGTGCCTCCAACATGACAACGCTCAATGGGTCGCTGTTGTCATCCCGTTCTTGGCCAAAGCCAAGCAAGGTCCTGGCAAACGATGCACCAGATATTCCAGATCCGATGATGACTACGACGCGGCACGCGAGTGAGCATGCATATAGAAGCGCTCCGAGACAAAGGGTACTCACCGACGTCTGCATGAGTAGGGAAGCTGTCACTAGAGACATGGGTGGCTATGGAAGACGGCGGAAAGGTCCAGAATGATTGCGTTGGTTCTTGAATGGGGAACACAGGGCACGACGGCAGTCCCGAAGCATTACCACATTTCTCAGAATGGCCTTCATCGGTACTCTGAACGAGTTGGAAACGTGAAATACAGTTGCCCATAGTCTAATTGCCCAAGTCACTGGAAGAAGGGAATGCCAGGGTGCAACTTGAAGAGATAGCTCGAGAGAGAGAACGCAGTGACTGAGCGGCCCATTCCACAATGGATAGATACGGACTCGAGCTACCGAATTAAGGCGTGTCTGAGAACACGCTGTATATCAGCCGCGGTCTATTATAAAGTAAATTTGGCCGGATCAGTGTTGGGATGTCAGATGAAGGGAAGCGTAGATAGGAAACCACTGGAGGAGTGCTGTAATCCCTGAGACGACGTTAGCATGTGATTATGACTGTTCGCCCCAAAAGGTATATATGTAATTGCCAACACACAAGTGCTCAAATACAAAGGGTCGAGTTTGAATTCATCAAGATGTCTCGTGGAAAACCTGGATAAGGTCTTTCTGAAACCGAGCGAGATACGCCACCAGCTCCTCTTCAGGGAGCGTGGAGTGGTCCAAGGCTTGCGTGAGTTGCGACCGGAGCTTGAGTACCCACGGGCGTCCGATGCTCGGTTAAGCAGCGCGAGAAACCAGATGCAAGACACACCTTCACGACGGCACGGCGCCGCGTTGCCACGATAGTTGTTTGACTTTCTTCTTCCCTTCGGGCGTGCAGGCCCGCCAGGGCATTTGCCACTCTCCTACCTTCTACTATAACATCGCTGGGCAGATCGGCAAGTCGAGCGAGTTCGAGGCCTACAAGTTACTATTGGAGTAGCATGTCATCTTTGAGGCACGAGAGCCAACCATAGTGATCCAGGTCTTCGGGAAGACCGTCCATTATTCTGCATAAATTAGGCGTGAAACTTGCACGAACGTCGCCACCCACCTGTACTTGAATACCATGCCAAGGCTAGACGAAGATTTCCGTGTACGCTAACAGAGTATTTCCCACAACGACGGTTTGAAAGACGAGAGCTACTGACCTGAACAGAAAGATGTAGGCTAAAAATAGAGCTCAGATAATCATGTGGTAGGCTCGTATCTAAAATCAGCCCTTACTTCACTACCGAAGGTTGCCGGGAGAGTGTTGTCGATAACTCATGGAAGTGGCTAAGGGGGAAATGTGAAACAACAATGGTATTTCAACTTAAAGAACGAACGTTGCGAACAACACGAAGCACTAAACGCAAGAAGTCAGCACAGTCGGACGCCAGCCCCACACCCACCTTGATCTTTATGAGTTCTTCTGCAATGGCGTGCGCAATTCCAACACCCTCGGAAGGAGAAGTTCCACGGCCCAGCTCGTCCACTAGGACGAGTGTTTTGGGTGTTGCGAGCCCTATATTAGCGGTAAGTCCGAGATCTGAAAAAAAAGGGACACTTTCCTAATATCATTGCTGAGGAAGTCATCTCGTTTGCAAAAGTACTCAGGTTTTTTTCCATGTCGTCGTCATTGGACAAACGGGATAAAAGGGCATCGTGGATACTGGGCAACCGAGTGAGTTTGGGACCTAAATTTGACCTTGAATTGGATAACTCGCCGGAAGCTTGCATAGTCAGCGGGGACGAAACAACCACACATCGCCACGATGACCAAGAGACCCGTCTGGCGGAGATAGGTACTTTTCCCTGACTGCATGTAAGGAAGGTGTCAAGTTTCCCTTGCCAATCTCGCATACCGGACATGCTAGCGATAAAGCAATGAGTTATTCCCTCTCGCAGAGGGACATACTCACTTCGGGCCTTGAATAATCTGGAAGTGAGAAGCATCACAACAGTATATGTCATTCGCAACCAATGTTCCAGCAGCACGGACAGTTTCCAGAATCGGGTGTCGGCCCGATTTGACCGCAAGAGTACCTGTAAACTCTGGGCGGACTGCGCGGTCATACAAGTTCTTGAGGCCATATGACTTGCAACAGCAGTGCAGTAATCACCATAGTTTCTCACTGCGACAAAGATCAGCATTGCCTCGCGCGTTAACAGTCGATACTCACTTATAGAAGTATGTGCAAACGACCAAAGGAGATCAATCAAGGCCACCTGCCGGAGTGAGGAGTATTGATATGGTGAGGGAAAGGCGCCTACCGCTTCAGATGCAGTGTATAGAGCATCAGAGTGCGACAATACTTCGACTAACAACTCTTGAATGATCCTGATGGCGTCAGTCAATGCGTCTATGTATGTACATACATATGCTTACTTATCGCTGAGAATCAGAGTCTCATCTAGCGCATCCTTCATCCGCGCATTCAACTTCTTCTGAAAATTGCCCGCATGTAGGTGAGTAGGTGACACTCAGTGCAGGGCAGGACATTACACACCAATTCCATGCTTGAAAATATCCATCTTCCTTTTTGCGCCGAAACATTCAGAAAACCTTTGGGAAGCTCTCCTTCCAACTCATCTTTCTTCAGCGCAAAGACAAAACCACTTTCTTGGTAGACCAGTGTGATTGGTAATCCGTGCTTCTCTGATAATGCGGAGTTCAACTGGTATATATCTCCGACGTTCTCTTTGAAGGTTTCCCGCGCAACGTCGAGGAGACGATTACGGTTGGCCTGGACTAACGGTGTCTGCAGTTCCTCGAGAGCAAGCACGGAGTGTCTCACCTTCACCGCATATACTCTAACATTGACGGCCGCAAGACCACCCTGAATAGAATCACTCCGTGAGCGAGCAAGGCGGCGCTCCATTAGTGCGAACCTTGCTGGGACCGACTGCGTCATTCAAATTGTCCGTAATAAGGTCTGCGATAAGCGCAAGACGGTTGTCCGAGATCATCTGAAGGATTCATGGAGTAAATATTATGTTGGAATAGAGGTTAACTTGATATACCTCATATATGACTTGTAATAGCTGAGATTTGCTATTTGCCAATACTTTTTGAAGGAAAGGTAAGTTTCGAATGATAATCTGAAGAGAGAGCATCTGAGAAACCCGAGTAGACGCGAACTTGGCAGAATTCGATGGGCGAACTTCGAGTGTTGCGAGCTAAATAATTTGAGATTTGAACTGCTGTCAGAGGTAGGGAGTGATTCGTCTGACTGATGATATCAACTTGTCAAAATCCAGTTTGTTGAGATACTTGAGTGCATCTCGTATCTGAGAGAATCGATCTTCATTTTGAACTAGCTCTGTACATAAAGTTAGGACAACAATGCAGGATAACGAAGTGTTAACATGCCTGCTACAACATCAAGACGGGCGTTGATAGCCTCAATACCTAAAATGTTGGAATGTCATCGATCATCGTCAAACCGATAGCCATCGAGAGATCTTAGGTACCCGTCAACGGTGCCAAGATGTTCGTGCGCAATAAGCGAGAAGCCATCGCGGTATACGTGTGATTAAGAACTCTGCTCTCATAAAAATTCAATCAGTAAAGCACCAGGCGGAATGTTGTACCCAAAGAGTGTGTGTGATGATTTCTTGTGCATAACATTCTTGACGAGTTCAAGATTTTTCGCCGTCTCGGGGTCAATCAACATCGTACCCTCGACGGATGCATAGCGTATGCGAAGGGAACCAGACGAAAAACGGGTGTTCAAGCGGCTTTCACAGTACTTGAACAATGCACACGTCGCAGAAAGTGCGTAGTATCTATCGTGCGTCGATATCAGCGCAGGGTACAGATCCATGATGCATATATGCTGCACTTGTCTGACGCAGAGACGAGGGTAGCAGCCCGTTCGTCATTTTCGACGCATAATTGGGTGATAAAGTCCATTCCTGCCATGGGTTGCGAACAAATGGCAGACTGACGCGCAATGGACATACCTGCCCCGTCGTTCCAGTACTTCCGTGCGACTGGTTCTACAGGGATATTGGGAAACTCCACCATAATGAACTGTACCAATAAGGACGTGGTTGGTGGCTTCTTTGCGGCAGATGCCAGCGTTGCATCCGTGGCAGCGATGAATGTATCAGGGACAAGAACAAGCGAGGGGTAATGAATGTGCATCTGATGCAGCGTCTTGACGTACGTCGGACAATCTGCAAGCTTTAGGAGGACAGTCCCAGCCAACGAGAAGATGATGAGATGAAGAGACGACCCTTGGAGAGACGGAACTTTGATCCTACCTGGACGAGCATGACCCGTCCCGTGTCTCTGTCCATTGCCGCGATACCCACTTCGTGCGCGACTCCGCGACTTTCGAGGAGAGCGATCACATAGCTACCTTCGTGTCTTGTTGACGCGGCGGTCTGGGGGCGAGCAGTACCTGGACGCGTCGTTATCGAGCGCGACTGCCCTGAGCCTAGAGGATGGGACGGTGTAGAAGACATCTCCATGAAGGACAAGATAAGCTGTAGAGAACGATGTACTTGTGATAACAGCACAACAGGAGCACAGGGATTTGAACTGGTACTACTAGTAGTACAGTGGTCGATGGACCGGTCATCAAAGTGGATTAGGTTGTTATTTCGCACCCACAACTATGGAAACCTAGCTCGTATAGTAAAAACTGTGCATTATTCTACATGGCATTGCGGGGCATGAAAAAGAAGAGGCAAAAACATAGAATCAAAGGCTACAAACAAGGCAAGACTAGGTGCTAGATACCATGACATCCCAACATCCCGAGTGTTAATTGCCGCATCTCCAGCAAAGACGACGGTCACATGACACAGGAACAAAGCGAGACGACATGAGCCAGCACCCGACAACAAATCAACAAAGTGTGAGTGCAGGGAACTTACTCCCAGGAAGGCGATGTACTGTAGGAATGAGAGCGAACAGTAGATCCGTTTTGGGCGGGACTGGAAGGCGACCACTGTGGTGACGTCGGGCTGTATGCTGGGGACGCTGGAGCTGGCGGGGGTGACCGTCAGTAGTCCAAGCAGAAATGCAATTAAATACTCACAGTACGCCGGAGCTAGTGGTCCAGGTAAATCAGTAAAAGGAGAGGTC
Source organism: Boletus insuetus (assembly GCA_038093095.1). Lineage (NCBI taxonomy): Eukaryota > Fungi > Basidiomycota > Agaricomycetes > Boletales > Boletaceae > Boletus > Boletus insuetus. Next base: position 11,128 of record JBBPRQ010000254.1, read on the forward strand.
AGGCCACGAGGAGAAACTTACAAGCCGGGGAATATGTGGGAGAGGTGGGGGCTGTGAAAGTGTGGGTAGGTTAAATATTCGAGAAAACGAATACTTACAGTATTTGGGTGACGAGGGTGATGTCGGGGAGGTAGGAGAGTACTTCGGTGAGGAGGGAGACATGTGAGCCGGGGCTACCAAGGTCATTAGCGTTGAAATCCAGCCAGTGATGATAGGACGTACAAGCTGCAATGACAGTAAGACGGGTTTGGAAATGTCAGTGGTACGCAATTAACAGAACGGCATAGATGCATACTTGGTGAATCTACAGACATGTCAGGAAACTCTGCTAGATAGACGCAACGAAGACACTTACATCTCGGGGATGCAGGACTGAATGATGGACTAGTCGGTGAATACCGTGGTGAGGTAGGGCTGAACGATGGAGACTGGGGGCTATACCGAGGCGACGTTGGCGAGAATGACGGTGACGTAGGTGAATATCTCGGACTTGTGGGAGAGTATCCCGGCGATGTCAAATTTAGCGCAGGGGACGTCGGCGAGTATGTCGGCGACGTCGGTGCCCTGCCTCGGTCGTAGAACGGCGACGATGCGTACGGCGATGTCCCGAAGGGTGATGTGGCACCACCGAACGGGGATTGGGGAACATATGGAGATGTGGGGGAGTATGCATTCGGAGAGCTGGGACTATAGCCTGGTCCGGCAGGCGACATTCCACCCGCACCAAGTGGGCTTTGCCCGTACCCAAGGAAGGAGAAACTTGCGGCGTCTTCACCACCTTGGACAGCGAGCGGTGAGAATGCGGCCGACTCGCCTTTAAACGCGGTCTCGGACCATGCAGGGGAGTTGGTATCGTATGGAGTCATCGCCACTTGTCCCGGTGTTATACCACCGTCCGCGTGGGCTGCGAGCATGTTTTGGACCGGGAGGCGGTGATCGACGATAGCGTCCTTGAGCATGTCGATGTCCAGCGCAACATCGAAAGCGCCAGTTCCCATTGGTGCCAACTGCCCAAACATCACGTTCTCCGCAATACCGTGGCAGTCATCCTTCTCTCCAACGGCCGCGGCTTCCATCAAGATTTCCACCGTTTCTTCGAACGAACATCGCATGAGAGCTCCCGTATCAGCACGGTTAATACCGTGTCGGGTGATAGCCATCAGTGTGCCACGGTGTGTCATGAGGTCGCAAAGCAACGCGAGGTGTCTGTAGTTCACATACGAACCGTCGAATTCAATGACACCGCGCAACTCTCTCATGATAGCTGCGCGGGCGGCCTCGATGCCCAACACGTTGAACACTTCCACGCAGCTGTTCGAATACGTCCGCGTGAAGTCGACGCCGTCGATGGTCATGACCGTTTTGAGGTTGACGCCGTCCGTTTCCAGCATCCATTCCTTTTTTGTCTTGATGGAACCCTCTTCATTGTGGAACACCTTGTCATGTTCCTGCAAGAAGACCCGGCGAATACTAAGCACTCCGCGAAGATTGACGGAGTTGAGCATCGTGTTCTCCAGCTGGCGAAGGAATATATCTTCTTCAATTGCCCCCATTCCGTCCTCGTCCTTGTCTGCCCCACCAAGAACACGACACCGGATGACGAGCTTCTCGGAGTTGTCTTCGCTCCAGATGACAAACAAATCTGTCTTGAAGCTCTCCGCAATCCGACCGGCGACGTACGCCATCGTCAATTTTCTGTCGATCATCCGTGCACGGTCGAGCACCAACCGGAGAAGCCATGGGGACTGAAGGTGCAGCTTCGACTCAATCTCTTCGTCCGGAATTGCGAAGAACGACTCGACGAATACGGAATCTTCCTCGATGATGGTCGACGTAGGATCAGGGTCATACCAGATTTCGACGGCAGCAGTGACGGTTCGGAGCGACGTATACGCCAACTCTTGTTCGACATTCTTCGCCAGCGTACTACTCTCCGCGAGTTCCGGCGCCAGGTAGACTGAGAGCGACGGCGTCTTGATGTTGGTGGCGACGTTAATAATCTCTTTCAGACGTGGCACACCGAGGGTAACGTTTTTGCTGGAAACACCAGCATAGTGGAAAGTGTTCAGTGTCATCTGGGTGGCCGGTTCACCGATGGACTGTGCAGCAAGCGTACCGCACATCTCGCCGGGGTTCACGAGCGACTGGTTGAACTTTGCTTCGATTTCTCCTAGAACCCATTCAAACGCCTCCCGATTCAGGTGGTACTGCTCCAGAACGCGTCGCGTCGCTAGGGTAGCACGTACGTGCATGCGGAAGGTGAGCGAGGAATTGATTTGTACTTCTTTGCTCAGTGGGTCATCCCCAGGGATAGTCAGGAGTCGCTCCGTGAGCTGATGTACGGCGTCGACGATGTATGCAGGCTCGAGATCACTGGGTTTTCGCCGATCGATATGGAAGATCTGGGTGGCGTTTTGGATGATACGCTGCAGATTGACAGGGAGGTAATGCGGTGTGAGACCGTCGGAGCGGGGGAAAACGAATCCTCGCAAGCCACGGCGGTCTTCTACGAGTCGCGCGTATTCTTCATCCAGCTTGGCCTGCAACTCCAGCGAGCTGTCATCGATGCCGATCTGCAAAACACCTGGCAAAAAACCACCTTCTTTATCCGTCACGTCCACTCGGTAGTTATGCTCGAACTCCCTGTCCGACATCCCAAACGTCTCGATCTTCTGCCGCTCGATGAACGCGCCGTCCATCCCATCTTCACCATAGATGAATTGAATGAGATCTCCCAGGGAGTTCCGCACGGTACCGTCGTAGCAAACCATGACATCCTCTAACGCCTTGACGAGACGTCGTTGGATATAACCTGTTTCGGCTGTCTTGACGGCCGTATCTATCAACCCCTCTCGACCAGCCATGGCGTGGAAGAAGTACTCTTGAGGCGTCAACCCTCTCAGGTAGGAGTTCTCTACGAACCCTCTTGCTTCGGGGCTGAAGTCGTCCTTCGTAAAGTGCGGTAGCGTCCGATGGCGGAATCCAAACGGTATACGGCGCCCTTCCACACTCTGCTGCCCCACACAAACCGACATCTGAGAAATGTTGATGTAGGAACCTTTCGACCCAGCCGTGACCATCTGCTTGACGTTGTTGTCTTCCTTCAGATTCTTCTGAGCGTATTGACCTGAGTCATCCCGAGCGCGGTTCAGTTCTCGCTCAACCTTGCTCTCGAATGACTCCCGAATAGTCATCCCTGGCATTGGCTTGAGCCGGTCATGGTAAGCGTCATCGATGATCTCCGCAACCTGCTGTTTCTTCTCCCCGATACGTTGGGTAATGTAACTCATGACCTTGGGGCCCGCGATTGTGTCACCAATGCCGATACTGAAACCATTGTGGAATAGCCAGAAGTTGACGACCATTTGAATCCCTGTAAATACCGATCGCGTGGCCTCTGGACCCTTCTCGCGGAAGACGACATGAATGAGACCACCCTGTGTTGCACCGACGGTCTTTTTATCCACAATTCCGAAAAGAATTTCACCGTTGTCCACCATCATGCCGTCGTCGAAGACAGGATTCCATGACTTGGGATCAGGTGCGCGGTGAATGTTGATACCACGGGGAATGACCATGCTCAGGATTTGTTTCCCTGTCCAAAGGGGTTTCGGCTTGATGATCGCAGGAGTGGGGACATTGCCATCCCAATCAGGGAGCCAAAGAAGGATGTTTTGGACATGATTCCAGTCCAAGAATGTGTCTCGCAGGGTAAACTTGCGGATACCACATAGCGTGTCCTGTACGATTCCCATAACGGGTTTGTTCGCTTGCGGGGATATAATCTGCGGGAACTTGGTACGAAACTCAAAGGTAACACTACAACAAATTACTGACCTGACGTGGAACCCATGCAATCTGGCTCAACTCGGCACGGGTTTCTTCAGACTGGGGTATGCTAGAGTACCCACTAAGTAAAGAAAACAATCGGATTAAATCAGAGACATACTGCATGTTCATTTCATCACCGTCAAAATCGGCATTGTAAGGTGGCGTAACAGATAAATTTAAACGGAATGCTGCGTATCCAGTCGTCAGTCAGGCCACCAAACCCGAAGCCGGGAATATAAACGTACTAGAATACGGCATCAACTTCACCCGATGGCTCATCATACTCATCTTATGCAAACTGGGTTGTCGATTAAAAAGGACGAAACTAGTCGCGGTTCAGCAAGTTGACCCACTATAACTCGCACCCTTGAAGCGAGATAACGATGACTTACTCTCCATCCTTGAGATGCCTCTCGACAATCCATCCATACTGAAGGAAAGCATCCGCACGCTTGTTGTATCGCAAGTCTATACGTTCACCAGTATCGCGAACAACGTATCTTGCTCCAGGATACGTTGAAGGACCGTTCCGTACAAGCTCCTGGAGGTAAGCAATGTTATACGGCGTCACTAAGTCCCAAAAGCATCAATCTATTTTTGAACTTTACCACGTCAGCATCACCGCACATACCTCGCTCAGGATACGTCAAATTCATAGCGATGCTCCTCGGGACACCAACTTCATCCAGTTCCAAATTTGGATCACCAGTAATGACTGTTCGTGCGGAAAAATCCACACGCTTCCCCATCAAATTACCACGGAGACGGCCTTCCTTTCCTTTGAGACGCGCACGAATGGCTTTCACCGGACGGCCACTCTTCTGCAAAGCTTGTGGAATGCCAGCTATATCGTTGTCCATATACGTCGCAACGTGGAACTTCCGTCAAAGAAGTAGTCGCATAGCTGCGTCAGCAATGGGATGCGAACATAAACTGTTCGTTGTGCTCACCTGCAACAGTTGCTCAAATTCCGTGATAACGTGTGCTGGAGCTCCCTCCTGTTCGCATCGCCGGACATTTGCAGAAGCTTTGATGATATCTCCGAGCTTGTAGGTCAAATCGTCTTCACTCCTCATTGCACCTCCATCCACAGCTATACTTGGGCGGACAGGAGGCGGGGGTACGGGCATCACGGTCAAAATCATCCACTCAGGCCGCGCATATTCGTCCGAGAGTCCAATCAAGTGCAAATCCGAATCAGACATCTTTTTGAACGTGGTGTACACTTCGGAAGGCGTGAACAGCCTTTTGTCCGGCTGCAGAGACTTGACGTCCTATATACGCAAGTGGTCGAATGTTCAGTAAGGTCAGTCCTCAACGCAGTGCGTTACTTATATACGAACCTCGTCTTCGTCCTTGGGTCGCTTATACTGGACGAATAGCTTGAGACCTTCCTTTCGGATCAGTGGTTGGATGTGACCACAACCACCATGCCCTTTCTTGGGCTCTTCGGCATCTCCTTCAACGCCCTCCTCTTTGGGTTCGTCAGTTTCGCAAACCATTTTCGTCTTGCAATGCGTCCAGACGACGGCCATCCGGGCTTTAGGATCGCGAACATGTCGTATTTTGTCGGCAAAATTTGGGTCGGACTGATAAACGCACATCATATTGAAGGAGAATCGACACGGAAATTGCAAGTGTGGAGGGATAAAAACGTCAGTAATCATGTTCGGAAGATGCGACGTGCGCAAAAGGGTTACTACTACAAGTAAAAGCGTCACAAGGAGGCAGCGGACAAGCACAACATTAATGTATATGCTAGGCCACAGGATGCCACTCTCTCACTTGCGTCACAGGCAAGAGAGAAGCAGAAGAGTCGGGGCCACAAAGTATGCCGTCAGCACACCAATAGTGGTCACCGTTTCATTCTCGCACTCCTCGTTCAGCGCCCCATTTCACCACGCACATCGTGTCCAACCAACACTGGGCGCTTGCAATGGCTCACGCGGCGATCAAGCGACCGAAAACGCGCGTTAGCCACGCCACAGCAGGCCAAACGCCTCGAAAGCTCGAGGGACTACCGCGGTGCGGGCTTGGGGTTCCCCGGTGGATTACGGAGAGAGCCCCCAGAAAATTGGGAGGTGGGGTGCGAAACGAGTAGAGTTAAATGCGACTCACGATATCGGCCTTAAGTCTCCCACAGTTTACACATATGCATTCGAGAATCTTTTTCACTTTGATAATGAAACCTTTATGAAATGTAAAGATTCATTGAATGTTTCGGAACAATGAACAAGACGAACCGGGATGAAAGACTGGCCTGGCCAGTTCTATGTGGCCAAAGTGTCCAGGACACTCAGACATACCCTCTCCGCAGGTTTGGCATTTGAAGTTTCTGTCGATGGTACCCATACGGGGATCCATCAAGCCACCAAGCTTAGGCTTATGGGTAGTCTCATCCATGACTTCTGGATGCTCGATCTTGGCTACAGAATAAGCTTTCTGCAGAATAGGAGAGCGATTAATCGTCTGCGGTAAGAATGACTGGGGAAAAAGCTCGTACGATTTCCTCTGGAGAAAGGATGCCAAATTGGACTTCCTTGACCTTGCGGATGGGAGCCGCCGAGTACGCAAACTGGTGACCAAGCATGACTAGAAGCGATAGATGGAGAAACTGAACGCGCGTCTGTATCAAGCGGTGGTGGGGTGTGTATTAAAGGAGAGGAGCGAGGGTCCAAGACGTGAATTAACGCGAATCGAGGGTCGTAATGGTCTTTGCAAAGAGAAACGTCGAGGATTTGCAATTTTTTGAGCTTTGATGTAGGACTGTTGTTGTGACCGAAAAAGGCGACAAAAAGGCAGACAAAACCAGGGAAAAACAGGCGAATGAGGTTCCTTTGGTGTTGTGCGGTGCCAGGAGCTCGAAAAGACGCCTTGTAGTGATCGTTGGGGCGCACGACGAGGAGCAGTGTTGACCCGGTCTCGAGCGACGATGGTTGTTTGGGAACAAGCTGTGAATGAGTCGCACGTTCCAACTCCGACACAATTCACGAGTGTGCCGGCTCCGAGTCACCCAAGTCGCTTTGTCACTCAGAGCACCAAAAACGGCAAAAGCACCCGCACGTGAGGGGGTTGATTCGAATTTGACATCCGGCTCGGTCGGCACATGCATGCCGTTTATGTCGGAGATTGAATGTCGGAGTTGTATGGACGGCACAGGAGTGGCTGTGGTAAGCAGCTATCGAGGCGTACTACGACAAAGCAGGATGACATCGCTGACGAGCTGGCTCTGGGGAACGTCTCAGATCGACGACGCCATCGGTGAGCACTGTCCTCGTCGTCGCCGACGTTGAGCACTGACCTCCCTTAGACAAGGCGACCTCGGAGCTCATTCCAGTCGGCACCGAGGACGTCGCACTCAATCTTGAAATATGCGACCAAATCCGCTCAAAGTCGGCCCCTGCGAAGGACGCCATGCGCGCCCTCAAGCGCCGTCTCAACCACAAGAACCCGAACGTACAAATTCTCGCTCTAAGCGTAAGTGCCGTCTCACCGCCCTTGACACGCATCCCTCATCCGCAGCCCCCAGCTTACGGACATATGCGTCAAGAACGGGGGTGATCACTTCTTGACCGAAATAGCTTCCAGAGAGTTCATCGACAACCTCGTTTCCATCCTCAAGATCCCCAGTCTGAATCATGCTGTAAAGTCTGAGGTACTCAAACACATCCAGAACTGGGCTCTCGCTTTCGAAGGAAAGCCGTCTTTGAGTTACGTGGGTCAAGTTTACAAGACCCTCAAGAGTGAAAGTACGTTCGCTGCTCTTCATCATTCATGTTTACTCAGGCTATCCAGGTTACGAGTTTCCCCCAAAGGACCTCGCCCTCGCCAACTCTGCCATGGTCGACACTTCAACTGCCCCAGAGTGGATAGACTCCGATGTTTGTCTACGCTGCCGAACTCCCTTCACGTTCACAAACCGGAAACACCACTGCCGCAACTGCGGTCAGGTTTTCGACCAACAGTGCTCATCCAAATCTATTCCCCTTCCCCATTTTGGTATTACTCAGCCCATCAGAGTTTGCGATAGTTGTCATTCAAAACTTTTACGCAAGAATGAGCGGATGTACGTGAATAATGTCAATCCTTCTCGTCATACATACTTAGTCTGTGCAGCGACAAGGGCCATCGACATTCCGCGAGCATGTACAGCCCCCGAAACAGCAACGCTCGCGACGTCTTCGATGCCGAGCTCCAACGTGCGATTCAACTCTCCCTTCAGGAAGTTGGCGCATCCTCTGCATCCTCCAAACATCCTGGATATGTTCCCTACCAATCGCAGTCATATTCCCAGCCCTCCGAACCACCCACTGTCGACCGTACGACCTACCCTGATAAAGACAGACGCAATTCGGCACCACCCAGAACCGCAATTACTGATGACGAAGACGATCCAGATTTGAAAGCTGCGATAGAGGCAAGTCTGAGAGAGGTAAACATGCCGAAGCCAAATGCACCAACGGAAATGGCATCCACTGAAGGCATGGGCCACCCTTCTTCCTACCCACCAACCGCCACTCCTACCCCATCTGTACCCAAGATTCCGAACTATGATCTTGAACCGCTTGAATCGGATGTCATCCTCACGTTCAGCCAGACCATCGAACAGGTACAATCCCAGGGTGGAAGAGACATGTCGCGGTATCCCGCCGTTAGTGAACTGTTCGACAAGGCGAACGGGCTCAGACCGAAGCTGGCGATGAGTTTGGACGATACCGGGAGAAAAGAGCGTAAGCGTTTACTCCATTCCATCGTGTCCAAATCCCTGAATTCGCTCTCGTGGCTCTCTGATTGCAGAAATGTTGTCCGAAATGCACGAAAAATTGTCGCAAGCGGTGAAACTTTACGACAAATTGCTCACCAATCAGATCTCTCACCCGGCTTGGCGTCGTACTACACCACCAGAGCATGGTCGCGCACCGACACTTCCTACTGGGCCAGCGTATACCCCCAATGGGTATGCTCAGTCCCAAGGACCAAACGAATACAATCAATGGGCCCCTTCGTCCTCTGCATACGCTTCCCGAGGTCATTCTTCTTCTCAGGTCCCGCAATCACCCGCCGTACAGACTTCCTTCCAACCATCATATGCTCCACTCCCGCCTTCGTTGCCGACCACGTTGGGACCCTCGTATTCCCACCCCTCGTATAACCCTTCCACGGCTGAGGAAGAACCACATCGCCAGCTGACGTCACTACCTTTGCTATCCGTGTCTTCGCCGCCGCTGCAGCCCCTCTATGGTGCGCAAGCGACGCAGAGCTATCAACCTGCGTCTATCCTACATGCGATTCCCCTAACTCCTCTTGGGGACAACTTGGATGAGGCAAACTATCAAACACAGGGACTAGGAGCGGAAAGTACGCTACCTCTCCACGAATCTCATCCGCAATCCGTCCCACAGCACGCACTGACTGCATCAGCCCCTGCTCTTTCTTCACCCGTTCCTCCCACCACTATGCCCCCAAGAAGCACCATTGTACGTGCTCACACGATCTCGTCTCGCCCATCCATTGCTTCGCCTCCACTCCCTGCGCAGCCACATCCATCACTCTCGCGCTCAACTACGGTCTCATACGCTCCACCTCGCCTACAGTCCTTCTCGCGCGCACAACCTATGCACGCACCCCAACAGCCTTTGCATCCGCTGCCAGCTCAGCCACCACCGAACCTGCCACTTCCCGCCTTCCCTGCTGCTCCAACGAGTGCGCCGCAAGCGTTTGACCTGTACGCACCATCCGTGCCGTCTGCACCTCCGCAGGAGCGGAGGGAGGAGATGTTGATCGAGCTCTAGTCTCCTATTAGGTGGCTTCGTTGAATTCACCAGGGTGTTCACTGGTACGGTTTGAATTAGTGACTTTGAGCAATATATACAATGATTACAATGGTTTACTTTTTGTCAGCCAACCAAGCTTCGCGATCATTGGGACGAGGGATGTGTGATGGTCCATAGAATTGTCCGGTCCACCAAGCTCAACGCCAATATTATCCATTACTCTAGTTTCAACGTTTCAGTCTATGCCCGATGGTGTGTGAATGGCGAAAATGCGCGAGATCGACTACAAGCGATTCATGTACCCATAAACCAACATTTAAAAAGAGAGTGAACGTACGCTACCATGTAAACTCATGATTGGGTAGTCAAATTCGACAATTCATCTAGCTCCTCATCTCTGGGTAGGATGCGAGGAGACTCGGAGTCGCATGGTAGCACCGAAAGGCAGCACACGTGGCAGACACAGTCCACTACATCACACGTGAGTACCGAGACTGCTGTTCAGGATCCCTGAGAAAGGAATGCACGTCGTCGTGTGACCCATGATTCCTTATGCCCTTTGGGTGATGGGGTTGTTCTGGTTACGGAGAGAGATTGGTCAGTTTTTCCACGATGAGAGTCCGAATAATCCAGGACTTACACGGTCTGGCACGGAAAGCTTGATCATGCTCAACTAGCGATGAGGTAGAAGTTGGCTACAACATATTTGAGTGTCGGCGAACCGCTGTTAAGGTTAGGCTAGTGAAAGGAGCGCATGCTACCATGCGACCCATGACTGCGCTCGCCTTTCGGGCGCTGGGTTTGATCACAGCTATTTCTACGAGAAATCATGTGGTGTGAGAGGTCCGATTAATCCAGGTCCTGGATTTCCACGATTCGGCAGGAAAAGGTCGGGTCCAATAGGGGACGGGATGGGAAGCAACACAGGGTTGGCTACGGCACACTTGAGTGTCGGAGAACCGCGGTTAAAGAAGCCCGTGAAAACGAACACACGTTGCCGTGGGTCCAAGACTGCGGGGGATGGCACTGGCCTTAAGGGAGGACAACTTGGCAACGAGCCGATGGCACCAAATGCTTAGGCTCGGGTTGTATCGCAAGGAGATACATATCTAATTTCACCGAGAGCATCATAACTCAATGATCGAAGAGAGAAAGTATGCACCATTGAATATTCCGTCGTTCACCATGCAGCTTACCAACCTCAGCTAAGAGTATATGAACTTCGCGGCTGAGCCAATAATGTTGATTCGCAGGCCGACCGCCATTCTTCCGTTGGCTCACATCGAGAATACGGCTCGCCAGAGGACGGGCCTCACCTCCTCGTCAACCTCGTTGTTGCTAGGATGTGTATGCCCGCCCCAATGTGGGCCTGCAAGATAGGATCTACATCATGGGAAGCTTCCTGCGTTGGCGCTATCGGATCTGGGGGGTCGAGGATTAACTGGAGTGTCATGGTTGAATGTCCTAGTTAACATTTTGTACGAACGAAGCTTGAGGAGCACTCTGGGGAATGGACTCGCCTTGGTACGCGCTGGACGTGATGCCTGTGCCTTGAACCAGCCTGGGGGTGTTCAAGGTCCGCACGTTGGCCTCGTGCCAACGTCCCTGCCGGAGCTTCAACCCGGCACAATCGTCCATTGTTTTCTTGTGGTGCAGGGAGTGATTTCGTCCAGGAAGTGGTTAGGGTCTTGGAACTTCAAGCGCTCAGGTGCAAGAGATTCTGCACCGGACAGTGCAGGATTTGCCACGATGAGTCCGAGGAGGTGATCTACTAAGTCGCCTACTTACAAGTTGGCGTCTGAGAAGTCTGAATCTGTACAACGGACATGTTCCCAAGGATGCCCTGACTCGGAGTGAGCGCCAAATCTCCTACTACAATGTCCGACCGTACGTGGGTGTATCAGAGAAACTCGTTTTCGTTGGGTTACGGATATACTCCAGCTAGAAGACTCAGGGCCGCAGAACCAGCCAATCAATTCCTGCGCTAAATGCCCTCGTCGAAAACGGATGTTTCGACACGTCAGTTGCATCAACTTAGGTGAGCGGACCGTATTGGCCCAGCCCGACGGGGCCTTTGAAAAGGTACACTCTCAGACTAAAAAGAAATATCTTCAGAGACGTGACTGGCACAATTTCTCCGAAAAACAACTTGGCGGTATCATCACTCAAGTACTCATGAATGCTGTGTACATCAGCCATGTTAAAACTGGTGGAACTTTCAAGGTGGACGTTCCACCTACTCGTCAAGGACTTACAAAAGTTCTACAGCAGTGGTTGAATATTCTGGGTCAGGTGTAAAATGAGGGAAGTACACAGCCACGCGTAATGATCACTCTCATGATGCGGAAAGATCATGATGCATTCCGTGATTCAAACCGCGGACGCCTCTAATTATGGACTGTGTATCTATTCCAGTGGACAACAACAACACGGAGATAAATGTCTCAAAGGCACAGGGAATGTACCATTTCCCTCCGCTTTCTTCGCTTTGTCGACGTTGACCACGTCCTTGAGAATGACTCGTGCGTACTCACAAAATGGGTCTGCATTGTCGCTGATCAGGTTGAATAAGAGCGTCCTTCGTCTGTCAGGATAAATGTCGGCCGCTTTCTGAATGCGCTTACTTTTTCATCAAATGGGGAGTATCTCGTCAGTGGCGGTACAGAGGGGGTTCTTGTGTGGCGAGTAGAGGATGGCAAACAAATCGGCCCAAGAATGGTAGCGCCGTATGTCCGATGTGTCGCTGTCTCAAGGGATACGAAATGGATCGCAGCGGGGACATATTCTGGAGAGCTCTTTGTATGGGACGCAAAGACATACCAAAAAGTCTTGTCGCGCGAGGGTATCAGCGAAATCTATGGTGTCGATTTCTCGCCTGACTCGAATCGACTCATCACCGCAGCGGCGAATGGCACGGCTTCCATCTGGGAAATTGCGACCCGGGGTCGGGCAACACTCTACCACGACGGCGTGTTAGCAGCGAAATACTCGCCGCACGGAGATCAAATTGCGACAGCTAGTTCCAATTCTGTTCGGGTCTACGACAGCCACGATCGTCGCTTGCTCATGGACTTCCCGATTAAAGTCACTGGGGGGTTCAACACTGGTTTCCTCTGGTCGAAAGAACACCTCTTCCTTGTATCTGACGGTAAAATTAAGCAAGTCGATGCATCCACTGGGTCAGTAGTCTCGGAGTGGCCAGTTCCAGGAGACGACGGGTTCGGACGCATTGGGCTAGTACCAACGCATGGAGAGTTTATCGCACATTCTACAAGTCGTACCGTCACGTTTTGGGACGCGTCAAGCCACACACGGCTCGGTCTCATTCTACCCAATCAAGACATATGTTCAATTACGCTCTCACCAGATGACCGTCTTCTCGCGATCGGCGAGGAAAGTGGAGGGGTCACCATAGAACGTCTATCTTACATCACTGCAAGTGTCTTGTATTGTTGAACTCTGTCGCATCTGAACAGACCCAGGAACCAGACATTCAGATTGACATTGACGCCGTCGCACTTGAGTCGTGGAAGCAAGATCAACTCGCGCAGACAGAAACGTTATTGACCGCAACAATCTCCAAGTCTCAGGATATAAGCCATCGTGTGCTCGTTAGTCGAGCTCTCGTTCGAGCACGCTTGCAACAGTGGGACGCTGCTATCGGCGATGCCGAACAGGTGATTTCAGCCGACTCCCACATCTTTGTGCTGACCTTCATTTCTACCAAGTCAATCAAAATGCAACCTTCTCTCCTCGGTTTCATCGCAAAGAGCGTGGCCCTTGTCGGAATCGGAAAAAAGAACGAGGCATATCGAGTATGCGACATCGCGTTCAAGCTCTCCCATTCAACATACGTCAGTTTTATCCTGCTTATCAAGGTTTGTCCTGTCTACTCGAACATAATTTACTATCGGTCACTCATATCGGTCAGGCCATCATAGTTTTTATGGCCGGAGAGCACGAAGACGCAATATCGCGCGTAGACGACCTCATCGCTACCTTGCACTTTAATTCAACTTGCCATGTGGTTCAGGCGCGTGTGAAACGCACTACCACACGAGTATAATGACTGACATCTTGAGCAGGCTTACATGTATCTTGCCCGCGGGGACTCGTGCATGGCAAACAATGACTACGAAGGTGCGGTACAATCATTCGAGCGGGCACGAGACCAAATCTCGCACAACTCGAATCGGCCACCCTTGCTGATTTCACTGGTAAGCATCCTGATGGTTGTTTCGAATTGTATCGAAAACAGACACCTTTACCAGATATCTGGATGGAAATTTGATGATCTCGGAGTCACGATTCAACAGCATTCTTGCGAGGCACTGTATGCCGCGAGTCGCATGAATGAGGGAGGTGAATCCCTTCTGAAAATGGTAGATACCTTCGACAAAGAGGTCTATACGAGCGAATCCAACACAAAGTGGGTCTCTGGTGAGTCGATACTCTACCAATCCCGTCTGTCTCCCAACCTTCTCATTAGATTTTGCCCACCGATGTCTTTCCGTACCCGAAAGCGAGGGTAATACGGCTTTGGAGGCACCCCGACGTAGAGAATTGCTGGCGCTTTTTACTGCCCCCAATTCACTGACCTCTCGGTCGCTTTTGAGAGAGTGGGCAAAGGCAACATTGACAGGTTGCTCATGGAAGGATGCTTTGGCGTCAACTGCTCTTGTGAGGATTTCCATTTGGTCTGACATTCCTCATGAGCCTGACAGTCTTCGCCTGAAGTTTGTGGTACCGAGATTCACAATCTATCAAGTCCTATGCGAACGTCTCGAAGTGATAAACCATATCTTGGACGCGAGCGAGTGCCTCCTCCAAATGGTAGACGAAATGGGAGGACAGACAAACCCGACTGATGAGCAGGCTGAATGGCTTTTTGGTGAGTGGTCTTATCCTGTGTAGGAGTCATCGCTTATATGACCGTTGTGTGTTAGACTTCAAACGTCGTTGCTTGGCGAAGCTAGGGAGCCTCGCGGATACAGCAATGAGTGCAGAGCGGTATGATAATGCAATCTGCCAGTATTCAGCTGCGCTGTCCCTTGATCCTGCTGCACCGCAAAGTCTTCTCATTAAGCGAAGCAAGGCGTACATGGCTAGGGGTTGGTGCGAGAAAGCGTTGGATGACGCAAATAAAGTGCGTCCACTTATCTTGTGGAGGTTAGTCCTCGCTGATGCATCGCTATTAGGTGATCATGCTCGACCCATCGTCCCCATGGGGATACGAGGCGAAGCATATGGCTTTACACAAAGCAGGAGATCACGAAAATGCAATAAACATGTTTGAAATGATGCTCTCGAAGATGTCGCAGTCACCTGATCCGAAGATTCGTGGTGAGATCGTCGACTCCAGGCTGAAATTTGTCGATTGAGCTTGCCTTCCAGAGCATCGTCGCCGGTACGTGGATCCAGGAGAGACCAAAGCGATAATCCGCAAGGCTATTCAGGATGCCATTTGCGAATCGCCACGTGTGCTTATTAGTACTGCCTCTGGCCGCCTTTGCAACCAACTAGAACAAGCTGCCGCATTCGAATCGCTCCCAGTCTTCACGGAGCTCGTCTCGTCCACGACCACACACATCGACCAGGCCCGTGTTGAGCAAGAAGTCACGAATTACTATCGTTATGCTACGTTCTCACACAAGTGGGAAGAGAACGAACCTCTGTTCGACAAAGTCTTGCACATCGTGGTGTACGATCTCGGACAATCACCCACTCACGATAAGCTCCAGATGTTCTGCAAGATCGTACGGAAGGCCGGGTTCCATTGGGCATGGAGCGATACATGTTGCATCAATCGAACGGACCACTTCGTGCTCCAAGAAGCAATCGTCTCAATGTTCAAGTGGTATCAGGGTTCCGCTCTGACGATCATTTTCCTTCGTGGCGTTCGCTCTCCATCACGGCGTGGTGATTTGGTGAGGAGTATTTGGAACACTCGAGCCTGGACATTCCAGGAATATCATGCCTCCAAAGTAGTTCAATTCTACACCGAGGACTGGAAACCATACCTGAACCTCGACATCCCCAACCACAAAGAATCGCAGGAGATCATCTCGGAGATGGAGGAAGCAACCGGTGTCTCGGCACGAGCTTTGATGGCTCTCCGACCGGGCTTTGACGATATACGGGAGAAATTGCGCCTAGCTTCGCGACGTCAGACAACCCTCGTGGAGGATGCAGCATACTCGTTACTTGGGATGTTTTGTATCCCCTTGCCTGTGGTATATGGAGAGGGGAACCAGGCACTCGGGCGACTCTTGGCACAGCTACTCACGAGCGCAGGCGATACTAGCATCCTTTCGTGGACGGGGAAATCTGGTAGCTTCAACAGCTGTCTCCCCGCCAACGTCACCGTGTTCAACCAGTTGTCGACATCCCACATTCCGCCGGCCATCAACAGCGCCCGAATGGAGAAAATCACCACCGGACTGCAAGCCTCTTCACTCGATTTCGCCTTAGTCATGAGGTTGTATGACCATCTCGATGGACTGCCCACACCATTGTTCGTAGGACAAAGGTTGAAGCTTCCATGCATCAAGTTCAAGTTAGGACCTTTATTATCCTCTAGGAGCGGGTCGGGGTATATTTTTCGTACAGAGACAGCTGCAATCGGGACCGTGCAGATCAAGACGAAGGAGGACCTTTCTCGGTTGGATTCCCTATATCTCATCCACCCTTGGATCGATTTTCTCCTCGACCGACAGCCCGTCGCAAGTCTAGCAGGGACAACACTTGAGAACACAGATGACCGATCTTTAACAGGTGGCATGCCATCGTCGGATGGCCCCCACGATACCACAGCGGCGGCCCCGCAAAAACGAGCGTCGAGGTTTGTTTCCCGCATTGGACGATCCCTCACCTTCACTCGACTCGGAGACTCTGTATCTTTGCAGTCCCCTTCGTCTGTGTCACCGCTGGACAGGCAGCTGCTAGCCCTCCGAGTGCTAGCTCGACTGAGACAACCGTTTGGCGCACTGTTGCTCACTCCGAATCTTGGAAATGTGGCAGCATACAGGAGGGTCGCTGCGGAGAGCCTTATCACCGTCCAGGTAGAGGAAATCACGCCGACAATATTGAGCCAGTTGACGAAGGGAGTACGGACACTTGACGTGCTTTAAAGAAGTAAATTCCGTGGATCCCTTACGCTACACCCGAGACAACATCCCACAACATTTCTCTTTATTCATTTGACGAACGTTTGTTGTCACGAGCGCCGTGCGTATGGCGCATGTTGGGATGCGAACACAGTGTTACAATTCTTACTAGCAAGGTCAGACGATTGGTTACGAGCGCCACGCAGATTCGAGATGGGGGTGAGAACGCGAGTCTCTCTCTTAATTTGATTGTACTGTAGTCTAGCTATACGTATTCGACGAGTACGGTGTGATTTTTGTGTCTTTGTGCTCGCGTAGCTACTAGCTAGGGTTTATTTAATTCAGTTGATGGGTGATTGCTTAGGTTACTTGCCACGTTTGGCGCTGCTTCAGCTCGCCAGCCTGAGGCAGCACTCCCCCTCAGGCCTAACGGAGGTCAAGGGCGCACCTGAATGCTTGGTGCTTTGCCCTATTGAGGGCTTTAGTGAGACGGGCGGCAGGTCGATCGAGGCTCGCGGGTGGTCCTTGTGAGATGCGCATGAGTCGGAAGGGTACCACTGGCCTCAAGCTATACATAAAAAGTGAGATGGGTTACTGATGCTTGGTTTAATGTCACTTTACCTGCTTCGCATAAAGCACCACTGAAACTAGGATAGCGGTATAATTTAGATATAATAGAATATATTACATTTTGCTTCATTCGTGTCTGAGAAATAATGCAATGTAATTACTTTGTAATGGTATATAATGGTATATCACGTTATCCTGGTTTCAGTGATGTCAATCTCCCCCGGATTGAGATTTACCATTGGTTGCCTTGGGCAGATATTTACAGTATTGCCTAGCCTCTGGAGTGACATCCGATAAGCGAGTCGCAGTAGCCTGGCAGATGCTGAGCGCATGAAATCCTTACGGTCGCAGAGGTATTCATGGCCGTGTGTCATTAATGTCATTCCTGGCCACACCTCCGCCGAGCCCACGCACTGGCTTTACCTGTTTTGACAAGCGTTGATCTGAAAGAATTGTATAGCAGTCGATTCCCGCAAGTTCAGTGACGCTGTGCTCACCCGCTTCGATCTATATGAGATGACGGTACCTGCTCTTCCTGTGTCACATTTTGAGCAGTAAATTCACTGTTTACGACGCCTGTGGACGATGTGACCAACTTGAACGTACAGTACCAGTCAAGGACCTGGGCAAGCCAGCCAGGCCTTTTGAATTCAAAAAGGCCAAACAACGCTCGTCTGACAACGAGCAAGCCATGCCACGTCGACACCGCAAGTTCATTGCACCTCCATCCCATCTCTCCCGCATCCTCGCACATCTCAATGCAGGCCCATGACTCGCTCGACGGCGAGGAATGATCACATGGGGGCACGGTGAGCCAGGGTCATCTTCAACTCGGGACGCTCAACATTGAATGCTAACTCTACACAGACATTTCGTCAAGGAAGAGCTGCCACGAATACGCTGGGCCAATCCCCTGCTCGAGATTGCCGTTCACAAGGTGCCCAAGGCGCGCGAGGAGTCCTGGGCACCTCAAGTAACGGTTGAGTTTGGTGAGTAAAAGAACACAACTCCCTTTGTATATTCGTTTACGCTTTTCGTAATGGGGCTGATGTGTTTTCTTGCAATGGTAGGACGTTCACGATCAACATGTCCAACAAGTGGTTGATGACCGTCGCCAAGGAAGTCATGAACCTCTTGGGCGGTGACCCATGGATGGCCTACAAGTCCGCTGCGCTTACTGGTGGCCATCCTATCCTACCCGGAGAAGAAAAGGAAACGGCTCGCACAGATCACAAAATGGCACAAGGCCAATACGGCCAAGTCTGTGTCCCCACAGGAGCTCGAGGAACAGGTTCAGGGGATGCTCAGTTCACCCAGTCGCCAAGATGGGGACCGCGGCGATTTTCCCTTGACGCTTCAGGCACCTTGGGGGTCCCAGAAAGTGCGACTTTGATATTCGCAAAGGCCGCTGCGTCGTGATTGGCAAGGTGCATCGTAAATGTTGCTGTGGTGGGGTGGTGCTGACGCGTGAGTGTGTGGGTGCGGGTGTGTTTAGGACTTGGGCATATAAGATCGTTGGTCGGGTTCAGAAATAGGGTTGACTGGACAGGAGGTGGGAAAAAAAAAGGATGGGATGTAACAGACAGATTGGCAGTGTGGCAGGGACTAACACGCCATCTTGTGCAAAGTAGTATGATTGTACACGTCACGTTCATGTTCCAAGGACAATAGTTGAATGGAATGAATTGTGTCGTGAGGATCCCAAGATTCTATGAGGCTGCTGCAACCATACATATGCATGTCTGGCTCTTCAATTGCCATGGCAGCAGACCTCAGTCAACACACGTCTCCTATCACTGTTGCTCCATACTTGTATCTGAGTTACCTAGTAGGTATCTTCCCCAAGAAACTGCTGATTGCTGCATGTACTGTTACAGCACTGCACGCTGCTACCGAGTTTTAATATTAATGTGATGGTGAACGGTAAAATCTGGAACCTTGTGATAACACGACCTTGATCGCCTCGGCGACTGCGATCTTCATCGAGGACATCTGCATCTCGCTCGTGGGACATCATGTCAAGGAAAATTATCTGCACCAGTCGCTAACTTGGGAAAACACGAAAAGTGTACAAACAAACAAACAACCCAACCCTGCTAATGGTAAATAGCCACCACTCTATCCATTATATGTGATGTTGACGAACATTTCTGACCGGTTATTTGAAAGCCTATAATCAATAGATGTCACATTTTCATTGTCTTTTTGAATGTTATATATGGTGGGGCTGTCCATCCCAGAGGGGCTGACATAGAAATTCGTAAAGTTCACGTTAACAAAGCTGGCAAGGGGGAGCACAGTCGAGTCTATCAAAGTATGGTGAGCCGCCGTTAATGGTCAATTCACGACAAGGATCATTGTCTTACCATTTCCGACCACAGCTGAAACAACAAATTCTCCCTCCTGCTGGCAGAGCGGAGTGTCGGTGGTGATTATGTGAGACCAGCTCTTGCGAGTAGTGAAATCTACGATCGTGAAGAACCCTTCTACGGGGGTCATCAGAGTGAGACCGACTCTCATCTCATCTCCGGGGCGGATTATAATCTCCGAATAGTCATCAGGGTACTGCATGCCATAGTTGGTGATCATGCCGTAAGCTATACATGAAAAGTGTGAAGAGTGAGATGTTATTCAGGGTTCAACGTTCAATATCAGCTTACGTGTGACAGAGATCCCATTATCTATTATCTGCATAATGATTCCAGCCGAAAAAACACCAGATTTGCACGTAACGCCGTCTATAGCGACTGCGATAGCGATAGCCCAGCCAACTTCACCCGAAGCATGGGGGACGATGAACGTGGCGGCGGCGCCACCGAGTGCTCCCTGTCGGGACAAGGCAAGATGAGACCAAGCAACACACGGTCCAGAAGAAACACACTTTGTTCATCCCAAACACAGCACCAGCCCACAAATGCTGATATTCCTGGGCCAGCAGGACATCCGACTTGGTGGTACCATTGATGAGTTTCTCGACTCGGTTAAGAAACGGGAGCCGTTGCTTCTCGCGGTGAAAGTCTGCGAGAGCTGCATAAGCGAGCAAGAAAGTGGAGACGAGAGCGGAATTCAAGCGCATAGCGAGAGTGAAGGTGAGGTTGGTATTGAAAGTCCCGCGCGGCCTCATGGATTTTGTAGAGGGCGGATGAGTCTGAAACACACATGGTCGTTCGAACGCGTCCGACGGTCGTGTGTACAAGTAGACTAGGCGGAGCTGGTTGACAGAGTTAGATAACGAAAACGGTCCGACAGACTCGGAGACTATTTTACCTCCGTTGAGATGGACGGATGGGTGTCTACTTCGCCTAATCACTTCCGGGTTTACCTCAATTGCCAGTGGTTGCCTTCGGCGGATATTTACAGTATTGCCTAGTCTCTGGAACGACATCCGACAAGCGAGTTCCAGTAGCCTGGCAGATGTGAGCGCATGCCAAAACCATCACCTCGCACGTGCTGCTCTGCATCCTTGCGGTCGCAGAGGGTATTCATGGCCGTGACTGTTGATTTGAAAGAATTGTATAGCAGTCGATTCCCGCAAGTTCACGCTGTGCTCACCCGCTTCAATCTATATGAAACGACCCGCTCTTCCTGTGTCACATTTTGAGCAGTAAATTCACGATGCCTGTGGACGATGAACGTACCTTTTGAATTCAACAAAGCCAAACAACCACTTCGCGCCTTTCCTACCCACAGTTCCAATCTTCTTCGCTCCCTGGTTGTCTGCTGCTCCGCATGTCTTCTCGTCTCGATTCAACTCGTTCACTTCCCGGTCACGCCCGCAACAATGTCATACTATACTGTGCTGCAATTCCATTGTAGCAGAAAAGCCATCCTCAGTCGGCGACCGTCTCGCAACACTGACGACCTCGGTGCGCGGCGAAGACGCCTCGGCCAACTTGCACGACGGTGAGCTCATCCATGTGTCCCGCGTCTGCGACTCACGCCGTCGTCGCTGCAGATGCACCCGCAAGAGGGAGTGCTGCATTCGTCGGAGAAGAGACGAACATGCCCCCTCCACCGCCCCCGCCAAAGGACACACCATGGCCATCACCACCCCCACTCAGGTTCACTGCCCAGCCAGATCCCTCTGTCTAGTCCGAAGAACAACAGCGCCAGTTCATGCAGGCGCTCATGGGCGGTGCCCTCAACCCTAGCGGCTCTTTTCCATCACCACCCTCGTTCGAGACCCCGCCTGGCGCAGATGAGCCATTCGCAATCATGATGATCCAATTGTCCAGCTTGACCGCAGCGCAGGATGCTGCAGGGAAGGCGCCTGTAGCGCCTACACCACCCAAGCCGCCGACACGGTTGCAAAAATGGATGCCGTTGTTGCATCTCGTGTGCACGTGGTCTTTCCTGGGAACGTTTGAGGGTACATGGGGGGTGCAGGGTCGTCGTCAGTGGTTTTATTGTGAGGTTGTCGAGATGGCTGAGGTTGCGTTTTGCAGTCGTTCTTTTTGTTTATGACGCTGCAAGTGCGTATATTCGGTGGACACGTGAGTCAATGTTCTTCTCCTTTTCGGTGGTGTTGACCTCATCCCATGCAGAACGAGATGCAACCACCAGCCCTACTAACCGTCGTTCTTCCACACCTTCTGCCACCATTGCTATCAATGATCATGAATGAACTAGGATATCACATCCTGGTTTACCGATTAGAGACATGTTTTCTGGCCGGACATTTCCACATGACTAGTGTAATTGCAGTCATACTCCATCACCATCCATGATAAATTAAATTAAATTACTACGATAGCGTCAGGGGGGGTTGCTGCGGTCCCCATCTTGGGTCGACTGGGTGAACTAAGCATCTCCTCCTGTTCCTCGAGCTCCTGTGGGGACGCAGACTTGGTCGTATTGGCCGTGTACCGTCTTGTAATCTGCGTGAGCCGTTCCTTTTCTTCTCCAGGTAAGATAGGATGGCCAGCAGCAAGCGCGGCGGACTTGTAGGCCTTCCATGGGTCACCGCCCGCGAGGTTCATCAGTTCTTTGGCGATGGTCGTCGACCACTTGTTGGACATGTCGACCGTCGAAGTCCTCCCGTCCTCTACGTTATGAAAACACGTTAATCCCATGGTACACGAGAAACGGAGGCAAATATACGAGGGCGAGACTCGTGTTTTTTTTTACTCACCAAACTCGACCATCGCTTGAGGTGCACATGACTCCTCGCGCGTCTTGGGCACCTTGTGACCGGCAATCTCGAGCAGGGGATTGGCCCAGCGTATTCATGGCAGCTCTTCCTTTGCAGAGTTAGCATTCAACGTTGAGCGTCCCTTTTATGGCTCACCGTGCCCCCATGGGATCATTCCTCGCCGCCAATGTTAGACTGATACGTCGGAGTCCGTTGAACTCGAGCCATGGGCCTGCGTTGAGATGTGTGAGGATGTGGCATGGATTGTAGTGTCAGACGAGCGTTGTTTGGCTTTGTTGAATTCAAAAGGTCTTGCCTGCCTCGAAACAGCTGTGCCGTTTTCGCGCACACTTACGGCGACAGGAATTTAACAATGCGAAACATTTAAACAGATGACTTTGGATACAAAAGGCCTGGCTAGCTTGCCCAGGTCCTTGACTGGTACATATGTCAGGTAAATCGAAGCGGGTGAGTACAGCATGAACTTGCGGGAATCGACTGCTATACAATTCTTTCAGATCAACGCTTGTCAAAACACGTAAAGCCAGTGCGTGGGGATCGGCGAAGGCATGGCCAGGAATGACACACGGCCATGAATACCTCTGCGACCGTAAGGATGCAAAGCAGCACGTGCGAGGTGATGGTTTCATGCGCTCACATCTGCCAGGCTACTGCGACTCGCTTATCGGATGTCGTTCCAGAGACTAGGCAATACTGTAAATATCCGCCGAAGGCGACCAATGGTAAACACTATCAAGATCGGTCGATCACAACGGAGGTAATATAGACTCTGTTCGTTTTCGTTATCTAACCAGCTCCGCCTAGTCTACTTGTACACACGACCGTCGGACGCGTTCAAACGACCATGTGTGTTTCAGACTCATCCGCCCTCTACAAAATCCATGAGGCCGCGCGGGACTCTCAATACCAACCTCACCTTCACTCTCGCTATGCTCTTGAATTCCGCTCTCCTCTCCAGTTTCTTGTTCGTTTCTGCGGTTCTCGCAGACTTTCACCGTGAGGAGCAACAACCCCCGTTTCTTAACCGTGTCGAGAATTATATCGACTCTACCACCGTTTTTTTAGATGACCTTGACCAATGGGCTGGTGCTGTGTGGCGTACTACGATGGCCTGTTTCCTCTCGATCGTGTGTTACTTGGTCTGATTCTGCCTTGTTCCGACAGCCGGGCATTGTCAACGT
The DNA here is from genome assembly GCA_038093095.1 of Boletus insuetus. Classification (NCBI taxonomy): domain Eukaryota; kingdom Fungi; phylum Basidiomycota; class Agaricomycetes; order Boletales; family Boletaceae; genus Boletus; species Boletus insuetus. The sequence goes on from JBBPRQ010000254.1 coordinate 34,742, forward strand.
GACGTCCGTCGCTGGCACGTTCACTGTCCCTGGTGTATACGGTGCCTCTAGCCTGCAGGGTTTCAATATCGTAGTTGCTATCGGAGGCTTCAATGGTGGCCTTGCCTGTGGCCCTGGGGTCGGAATCACTGTGTGGGCAGACGGAATGGGGGGGGCCGTTACAAGGGTAAAGGGACATTAAACCATGCATCAATAACCCATCTCACTCTTGTTATGTATAGCGTGGGGCCAGTGGTCTGACGATGTGAAGTTCGCTCCAGCCAAGTTTACCATCATGACTGGAGATACGATGAGAGCCTCTGTCCATGTGTTTAGCAGCAAATCCGCTCTCGTCGTCCTCACGAATTTCACTGCTCGGAAATCTTGGCAGGCGTCGGTTTTCGGTAATCGTAATTGCTTCAAACAGTCAGATGCAGATTGGGTCATTACAACACTCCCGTCCGAGGGTCAAGTGAAGGTTCCCGACTTCCACACACTGGTGGTCTTTGCGAATATCACAATTTTCACTTCCCCCCGCAAGGACCCTAACCACACGGGCGAGTTCATTACCCTGAATATTAAGCAGGCCAACGACCCAAATAATAATATTACGTCTGTCTTGGTCTATGAATCTTTCGTCATCATCCGATATAAAATTTAAAAGCGCGAAGAGAGGGTAGCTATTTGGCCTTAAGACATTGGGTTGGCTGGTTCGTTTGTATACTTTTAGTGTTTTCCCTCGACGACTGGTACATATGATATCCAATGGCACCACGGATTGAACAACATTTCAGACTGATCTAAATGTTATTACAGTCGATATGCTCATAACGCATAAAGTCGGGTCCCCCAAAACCTAATGCATTACTGGTTTCTATTCAAAGTCATCTGTTTAAATGTTTCGCATTGTTAAATTCCTGTCGCCGTGAAAACGGCACAGGCAGGCAAGACCTTTTGAATTCAACAAAGGCAAACAACGCTCGTCTGACCCATGCCACGTCGACGCGGCAAGTTCATTCCACCTCCATCTCATCTCTCCCGCGTCCTCGCACATCTCAATGCAGGCCCGCGACTCGCGCTCAATGGACTCCGACGTATCAGTCTAACGTTGGCGGCGAGGAATGATCACATGGGGGCACGGTGAGCCAGCACGATCCTTTTAAAAGGGACGCTCAACGTTGAACGCTGACTCTGCGCAGACATTTCGTCAAGGAAGAGCTGCCACGAATACGCTGGGCCAATCCACTGCTCGAGATTGCCATTCACAAGGTGCCCAAGACGCGCGAGGAGTCATGGGCACCTCAAGCGATGGTCGAGTTTGGTGAGTAAAAAAAACACGAGTCTCGCCCTCGTATATTTGCCTCCGTTTCTCGTGTACCATGGGATTAACGTGTGTTTTCATAACGTAGAGGACGGGAGGACGTCGACGATCGACATGTCCAACAAGTGGTCGACGACCATCGCCAAAGAACTGATGAACCTCGCGGGCGGTGACCCATGGAAGGCCTACAAGTCCGCCGTGCTTGCTGCTGGCCGTCCTATCTTACCTGGAGAAGAAAAGGAACGGCTCACGCAGATTACAAGACGGTACACGGCCAATACGACCAAGTCTGCGTCCCCACAGGAGCTCGAGGAACAGGTTCAGGAGATGCTTAGTTCACCCAGTCGACCCAAAATGGGGGCTGCAGCAGTCCTCCCCTGACGCTCTCGTAGATGGATCGTGATGAGCCTATATATAATATGACCGTAATCGTCTGTACGCTGTGAAAATGTCCCAAGACACAGCCGGAAGGCATGACTCTAATCAGCAAACCAGGATGTGATCAGTATGATCATCCCAATCCCAAACACAATGGCCGCCATGTCGTCCAAGAACGCATTTCCCATGTGCAGATACCCTAGTCCATTCATGATCATTGATGGCAATGGTGGCGGAAGGTGTGGAAGAACGACGGTCAGTAAGGCTGGTGGTTGCATCTCGTTCTGCATGGGGATGAGGTCAACACACACCGAAACGAGCAGAACATTGACTCACATGTCCACCGAATATACGCAACGAGTGTATCATCACTTGAAGCGTCATAAACGCCCAAAAGAACGACTGCAAAACGCAACCTTAGCCATATCGACAACCTCACAATGAAAACCACTGACGACGGCTTGCACCCCCAATGCACCCCCAAACGTCCCCTGATCGACCAACTTGGGCCAGCGTTTCCAGAACGCCACCTCGACCGCGCCCGCAGTCTTTTCGACGAACACCCGTGGTTCCTTCCACAAGACGAAAAACGCCAGGAAAGACCACATGCACACGAGGTGCAACAACGGCATCCATTTTTGCAATCGTGTTGACGGCTTGGGTGGTGTAGGCGCTACAGGCGCCTTCCCTGCATTCTTGCTGGACAATTGGGCCATCACGGTTGCCAATGGCTCATCTGCGCCAGGCGGGGTCTCGAACGAGGGTGGTGATGGAAAAGAGCCGCTAGGGTTGAGGGCACCGTCCATGAGCGCCTGCATGAACTGGCGCTGTTGTTCTTCAGACCAGACAGAGGGATCTGGCTGGGCGGTGAATGTGGGTGGGGGTGGGGGTGGTGATGGCCATGGTGTGTCCTTTGGCGGGGGCGGTGGAGGGGGCATGTTCGTCTCTTCCCCGACGAATGCAGCACTCCCTCTTGCGGGTGCATCTGCAGCGACGACGGCGTGAGTCGTAGACGCGGGACACATGGATGAGCTCACCGTCGTGCAAGTTGGCCGAGGCGTCTTCGCCGCGCGCCGAGGTGGTCAGTTTTGCGAGACGGTCGCCGCCACGACTGAGGATGGCTTTTCTACGAGCTTGAGCGCGGGTTGCTGGTGAGGACATGACACGTCGTGAAAAGGAGGATGTACAACAAACAAATACATAAATTTGTGTTATATAGCACAGCCCATCAACACACATCACTTCGCACTCGACGTCGAGCACGATGTACAAGCCTGACAAGGCCACCACAGAACGCAACGCAAAAATCCTTCGCGAGCTCGTCAAGCAGCTCGACAATAAGCTCTGCGCAGACTGCAAGCGCAACGGTGAGCACACTACCGCTGTTTTTGACCCGGTCTTTCCTCATGGACGACGCCCAGATCCTCGGTGGGCATCGTGGAACCTGTGAGAACTCGTCGGCCATCGTATCGCTGTGTAAAAGACTCATTTTGTCGTACATTCCCAGTGGGGTATATCTCTGCATACGATGTTCAGGTATCCACCGCGGCATGGGCACGCACATTAGCCGCGTCAAATCCATCGATCTCGACATGTGGACCCCCGAGCAGATGGAGGTAATCTGCCTCCAACCCGCGCCGTCACTCACCTTTTTCCCAGTCCATCCAGAGATGGGGTAACTGTCGTGCAAACATGTACTGGGAAGCCCATCTCAAAGCAGGCCATGTCCCTCCCGACCAGTAAGTCCCCCATTCGGCACGTCTCCTCATTTAACCCGCTCGTCCAGCAAAATGGAGTCCTTTATTCGCTCGAAATATGAGTCACGGCGATGGGCCATGGATGGACCTCCCCCCTCAGATCCATCCGTCCTCGACAGGCCCGCAGAGTCGGCTTCCAACGGGGCTGCTGCTTCTGCTGATGCAGCACTCTTTGATACCTCCTCCCCCGCCCCTGGACATCCCACGCATGCACCCCCGCGAGCCTCTCCGCAGCCCGCCCTGCCTCGCCTTCTGTCCACACCCCCAGCACATTTCGCCAAAACACTGCCCATTCTTACTCCCAATCCCGACAACTCCTTTCTGCTGCGGTGGCTGGGCGTGTCCAAGTTCCCCCTGCACCTTCCCGGTCCCCGTCCCCGTCCCAGCCTCAACTTCAACCTGTGCCACAACAACAGCAAAAAGTCCAGGACGACTTGTTTTCACTCGACTTTCACGCACCCCCGCCTCAAAACCGACCCCACCCCAACCCCCGACAAAAGACGTCAAACAAGACATTCTCTCTCTCTTTTCTGCAGCGCCTGCACCAGCGCCAGTACCAGCTGCACCCGCGCAGCAGGCGATCCAGCCCTCGAACGCGTTTGGTCAGTTTACATCACACTCGTCGTGGGACGCGCCTGGCGGCGTTTCTGGGGCTCAGATGTATGGGCATGCACAATCACAGTCGTCGATCGGTGTAACGGGTACTACTGGCAGCGGCACCGGCCTGTGGGGCGCCTCCGCTTCCTCGGGTTGGAATGCCAACGCCGCCCTCGCAAATAACACTGCCAACGTGTGGGGTGCCCCCGCCAACCCGGGCACGAACACGACCAATGCGTTTGGAAACACGTCGAGCACGTTCAATGTACTCAACACGACGGATATCTGGGGCGGGCGCACTGGTACTGCGACCGTGCAGACGCAGGCAAACGGTGGACATGCCACCCCGTCGGCGCTGATGTCGAAAAGGGACGACATGTTTGGAGACTTGTGGGGCGATTTAAAGTAGTGCAGAGTGACCGGTCGCGGGGTTGACGAAGTTTCTGGATGAGCGACGCTGATGCGTCCGTGTGTCCGTGGGGGCGGGCACCGATGAGACACTGATGGTTGGAATGCTAGTGCTTTCTTTCTTGCTTCGAGACATCGTACACTATTATAACCCTCGGTTAGATAATCAACTCGGATATGTTTTCGCAATCGAGCAAGGATGTCTCGGAGTCCCTCTTTCAAGTCACACTGAGTCTGCCTGCTGCACGCCCTTTCGTTTTGTCCACCTCTCGTGTCCATTCTACGTCTCGCGGACAAGGACTCCGACGGCCCTGATATGGCCCAAAGTCCTTTTTTTTTGTGCAAAGGCTTCGTTTGCCATTTTGTGGATGACCTCACCCTTGTGTCGATATCATGTCATTCAAGGACAATGGCGTGATGAGAATCATTGGCGCACGAAGAGTGTGTCGTTTTCAGCCTAAGTCGAGGTGGAGCTGGGCTAGGATTTAGCACCTTAGTGCTGGACACCGAGAGGGTATACTCAAGTGTACACGGTGCGGGTATGATGGGGATGTGGAGAAAGAGTCAGAGACTACCTCGTACGACTGCAATCTTCCTCGAGGATGCCGAGTCACTAAGATGGGAAGTCATACGCACAGTCGCTGCCAAGGGAAAAAAGACGAAAAAGAGCACACACGACCCATCCAACCCAACCCTGTTCTAATGGTAAATAGCCACCACTCTATCCTCTGATGATGATGGCGGGTTATTGACCCTCAGACCAGCTCTTCTTAGTGGTGAGATCTATGATCGAGAATTGACCAGACACGGGGGAAGACGTCCGGACAGTGGCTCTGATTCCATCTCTGGGGGAGATTATGAACTCCTGGATGGTACCGTACGACACGGAGCCAGAACGCGCCCCAAGCTATACATGAAAAGGGGGAGGTTACTGATGCATGGGTTTAATGTTTACATACATATGAAAGAGACCCATCATCGGTGAGGCTATCTCCACATTGATTCCGGCCGCAAGAATGACGGAATGACACATAAGGCCGTCGAGACCGACTGCAATAACGAAAACCGAGCCAACTTTACCCCAAACACCGGGGACGATGAACGTGCTGGCGGCAGAAGTGAAGGTTCCTGTCGGGACGGGCAAGATGAGACCAAGCGACACACGGTCCAGAAGAAACATACTTTGCTCTTCTCTCGCTGATATGTCAGCAGGACATCAGTGGGGGTGCCATTGATAGATTTCTCGCATGCGTGTGGTCTTTCTTGGCGTTTTTCGTCTTGTGGAAGGAACCACAGGTGTTTGTCGAAAAAACTGCGGGCGCGGTCGAGGTGGCGTTCTTGAAACGCTGGCCCAAGTTGGTCAATCAGGGGACGTTTTGGGATACATTGGGGATGCAAGTCGTCGTCAGTGGTTTTCATTGTGAGGTTGTCGAGATGGCTGAGGTTGCGTTTTGCAGTACCAGTCCGATAAATTGGATCACCGCGTAATGAGGAGAGTGTTTAGGGAGATAGACTCACCCAATTGCATGAGATAAAAAACCACGATGAGATGCGCACGCGGGATGACATGTAAAAATCCCCGATTAAACATACCTATATCAGCCATGGCAGTGGTCAACATCGTGTTGTCATACTCCATGTTAGAAAACCGGACATCCCACTAGCAGTCTTGGCCGTGGCATTCAAAAAGATCACTGTGCTGAACTTCGGAACAAGCGTGGCATTGTTGGTATACCTCGCCAACGCTGTCACAACCCACTCTACACTGGGCCACTGCCAGCAGACCACATCCGCATCGAGATCAAACTCCCCCTAGGCCTGGCCATTGGAGAGATTCTCGAGCAAGAAGGAACTGTCCGTGGCGGAATACACAGCGACGGTGGCTCAGATGAAGTCTCCGGTGGGGATGTCAACCGTCACAGCGCGGACAAGTAATCGGGTGGTATAGAGGACTTAACGATACGTGTCACTCGGAGACGTTCAATGGGAGATAACACCTTTGGTCTCAGGCTACCCACGCGAGGTCAGCTGATAACGGAATAGAAACTCACTCGGACACCGTGACTCGGATATTTTTGTCGGTGTGTGCTCGTGATTGCCTTTTCTCAATCTCACAGACAGGGAAGACGAACAACAACAGATCCATCGGTCACTGACCTGCATCAAAAAGTCCGCCGTTCATGTGTGCAGCTCAGTGGGGACCAAAGAAAAAAGGTAATGGGTTCACGTCGCACTCCGCGACCGGAGATCCTTGAAACGATGACGACTTCGCGTCGACACGCGCAGCATCATGATATCAAATGGACACTTCACCATGTTTCGAACGTGCCTCCTACGTGTCGATGACTCGGCATTGATGATGGTGGCGTACCTTGCTCTTCCATTTCGTTTTTCCCTTTTCCCCTCCTGTTCTCCCAGGCCTGGCACACTGAACAAAAGAACAAAGAGGCGTGCCCGACGGCCCGGCTCTGTGTGCCTCATCACGCCACGTTCAATCGTTCAGTACTGGCGGTTCCCCCACCAAACCCATTAGGATTAGGATGTTGATCGATGGAATCACATCTTGGTGGGCAAGACCGTTCGGAGGGTCATTGTCCCCGACCGACAGTGTCGGCGCTGGCATGTATATGATTAATTTTATTTTTGGCGTGCGACGCACCGTCCCGTCGAGATGTCTGCGTACGAGTCGCCGTCACCTCCCACCTCAGTTGCTCGGCATTCTTGATGAAGATCACAGTTGCCGAGGTATGTATTTCAATCGGACCACCCCGGAGTCGTGCTGAATCGGGTCTGCCGGAACATGAGGCTTTGATCATTGGAATCAGTTCGGGGTTATCCACCAACGATACAAACATAATCTCTGCTTCCTCGTTAACCCACCGCCTCCGACGCCAAACTCGAACGCCTAATATCCCCAAGAGAGATGTCAAACATGCCCCCTGCTCTCAAGCTATCCGAGTGGGGTTCCTCTGTCGCCTTTATCCACGAATGAAGTGCGTCAGATTGGGGTTCGAGCCAGAGACACTCGAGTACGCTCGTTCCAGTGATCAAAGGGGTACGAGAGCGCAACAAGCGCATAGCGAGAGTAAGATAGATATTGGCATCGAAAACCCTGCACGGCCACATGGTTTTAGTGTCGGATGAGTCTGAAACACACATGATCGTTTGAACGCCTTCGACAGTCGTGTGTACAGTAGACTAGGCGGAGCTGGTTAGACAAGAAAACGAACAGAGTCTATATTACCTCCGTTGTGATCGACGGATCTTTGATAGTGGAGTGTCTCCTTCGCATCATAAATCACTTCCGGGTTGCCTTCGGCGGATATTCACAGTATTGTCTAGCCTATGGAATGATATCCGATAAGCGAGTCGCAGTATGCAGATGCTCAGCGTATGAAAGTTAATGAAACCAGTATTGATAGATTTCTCGACACGGTCAAGAAACGGGTTGTGTTTCAGACTCATCCGACCACTACTAAAACCATGTGGCCGTGCGGGGATTTCAATGCAAATATCACCATCTATCTCACTCTCGCTATGCACTTGAATTGCGCTCTCGTCCCCAGTTTCTTGTTCGTTTCTGCGGTTCTCGCGGGTTATCAACAGCCCCCGTTTCTTGGCCGTGTCGAGAGAGCCCACACTGTAGTTTTAATGCAGAGAATCACTTCTTATAAGAGGTAATCCAGTGGTGCACAATTCATTGTAACTACAATTCTGCATCACTCAGACTCTAAGCTGCATTGCCATTCTCCCCT